>JBBMOL010001786.1:0-32389 GCA_037954665.1 Laguncularia racemosa
CCATACACGGCCGTGTCTCCAAGCCGTGTATGATGCTGGGCATGCGACGAACAAAGTACACGGTCTCATACACGGCTATGCCTCTAGGCCGTGTATGTGTCTGTGTATATGACGAGCACAGTACACGGTTTCATACACGACCGTGCCTTTTGACCGTGTATTCATCTGTGAAATTTCGATTGGGACACACGGCTGGGACACACGGTTGTGCCGCTGGCCGTGCTGTTAGGCCGTGTAAGTATACACGGTCATGATACACGGCCGTGTATAGAGGCCGTGTATGATCCTATTGATTCCTTCATTCCTTCTGGTTCCTTCTCTTGCAACTCCATCACTAATCCTTGCAAAGCTTCTCTCATCCGCTTAGCTCTGGCTCTTGTCATTGGACCTCCAATGCCATGTAACGGGTCATTGGACTTTGACTCTTGAACTCTTGATGCTAGCTGATCCCCATCACTCCTATTGGTATTAAAAAAAAACCACTACAATGAAAAAGGGTACGAGTGACGTTTACTAAACTTTGCTAAAACCATAATTAACGTCACTAAAATACGTGACATCTAAAAATGTGGCTAATTTCAATTGCCAAAGCCATGCCATAGATTAGGTACACTATGTTTATGTATTAAATGTTGCCAAAAGTGGGAAACGTGAATAGAAATCTTATTTTTAGCCATGTTTAAACATTATTAAATATGAATTATAGGTCACGTTTAAGTGTCGACAAACCTAAACTATGCATGCTAGCCTTTTCCGTAAACGTGACAAAAGAATAACTTTTGCAACAGTAGATTAGCGATGTTTAAACATTGCAATAGTGCATCTTTCCTGCTTTTTTTAATTGGTACTGTTAGCAATGGTTGAATGTTATTGATTAGATATATTAACAACATTTAAACATTATCAATGTATATTATTCGTGATTTTTAAATGTTGCTGACACGTAATTTGTAATTTTCACCCCTTCAAAATGTTAATAACTACCAACATTAGCCATATTTAAATGCTACTATTTGTATAAATTGGTAACGTTTAAATGTTACTCAATATATCATTTAAGTTATGTTTAATCATCATTAAATTGCAATTTTAGATATTTTTGGCAACATTAGCAATGTTTAAATGATACTTTTGGGAATGATTGGCCATGTTTAAGTGTCAATGAAATTGGTATATTGTTGGCATTTAAACGTGACAAATTTGTAATATTAGTGATGTTTAACATAGCAAGAAATAATAATGATAATGGCTTAGGAGATGTTTTTCATAGTAGCATTTAGTTGATTGTTATAAAAGCGCGTGCACTTCTTTTTCAGGACACTCAAGATTTGCCATTTAATCCCTGCTATATCATTTGCACCTGATTGAATCCAAAAAATACCATAAACATAGCTAAAATAATCTTGATAAGTAATAATATCCTTAAACATCATACCGTAATGTACTTATGGTTAACAACTATTTCATTAGGTGAAATTTAAAAACAAAAAAGGGCTCCTAATAAGAAAGTTCAAACTTCATTGCAGTTAATCTTAAACAATACATTCACTTGTCTAAATATATATATCTCATTAGCTATCCGCATCACCTTGCCATTGGAGCTCCTATCATGCACACAATATGTAAATATATGAGTAATACATATATATAGCTATGTTTTATAAAAAACAGAAAAGAAACATGTTTGAGAAAAATACAACACTGAGAGAATTATGTTTGACAATTTCCTGAACTACAGGAATAATCTGAGGCAAGTCATTGGATTGCTGGAGAAAGCTCAGTCAGCTATAAAGCATTATTATTACTAAGTTATAAAGTTTGTCTAGATTATGCCCCCCAGAAACGTAAGAATAGGTTAATAAGAAAAATAATATCCCTAGTAATGAAATTATAAATGCATACCAGTTCATAATCTCAAAAGTATGAATGGCCATATTGTGCTCAAAATAACATCGCAGACATCAGTGAGATACAAAGCAGTAAAAGAATGGCAGACTGAGAAAACCAAACAAGAATAGGGAACTCTATAAAGAAAATAAGAAAAACTTAGTTATATTGACGACGACGAGCTCATATTTGATGAAAATGATTGAGGCCGGTCCTGCAAATCTCCTCTTAAGAAAAATAGAACCTAATAAAAATGAAGAAAAATCTAGTCCTAATTTTCACCACAACGACAAGCATGAGGCCCTATTTCTTTGAGTAGTTGTTCATTTATCATTATTTCAGTTGCCATTGGAGAACTCTTTTCAATTTCATTCTCAATTGAGGCCAGCTCCAGCAATAAACACCAACATCCAGCCGCATACTCCAGTTTAAGATGATGCTCAAATGTGCCATACAATATTTAATCCTTGCGAATTGCCCACATTTCATGTTCCAATTATATCAACCCACACATCCAAAGACAATATACCAAGTTTATTGGGCATGTTCAGCTTCGCAAGTGATAATAACGTCAATAGCACATTACCTAGTCAAAACATATCTCATTTTTTTTCCTTGGATATATGAAAGAATTAACCAACCATGGAATCAAGATGACTCTTTTCTCTCCTCTATCTTTTTCCATAACTCATGTCCAAATAATATTACAGCAGGGGGATATCTTTTCCAAGTAACTAAATCCTACAAACTAGGAAAACAAAAATCCTACAAACTAGGAAAACAAATCTTACTTTACCGAAAAATAAAATACAAGATATACATGCTATATTTACAAAATAAATCACAGAACAAATATCTTAATATTTACGGCTATGTAACACGGCCGTGCCTTCTAGTCGTGTATTAAGCCGTGTATGTTTCTGGGAGCTACCTGACACAACACACGGCCGTGCCTTCTGGCCGTATATTAGGCCGTGTATGTTTCTGAGCTTCCAAACACAATACCTCCCTTCAAGTTGGAGCATGGAGATCACAAATGCCCAACTTGCATAAGAACATATCATACTCGCGTTTCCCTAATGCTTTGGTAAAAATATCAACAAGTTGTCTCGTTATAGGAACAAAAGTAGGATAGATCGTCCCATCAAGTAATGCATCTCGAATGAAGTGACAATCCACTTCGATGTGTTTGGTGCTCTCATGAAATACGGGATTTTGAGATATATGAACAGCAGCCTGACTATCACAAAATAGCGTTGCTGGCTGCATATGAATAACACCAAGATCAGATAAAACACTCTTTAACCACTTGACTTCACAAGTGGTCATGGCCATTGAACAGTATTCTGCTTCGGCAAATGATCAAGACACAATATGCTGTTTCTTTGTCTTCCATGAGATGGGAGACAAACCTAAAAACACCAACCATCCAGTAAGAGAATGATGAGTCAATGGACATCCTGCCCAATTTGCATCACACCAACCAGTCAAAGTGAGATCGCCCTTACTATGCAATAAAACACCCTAACCTGGTTTGGATTTGAAATACCGAACAATGCGTAATGCTGCATCCCAGTGATCATTCTGTGGCTGCTGCATAAATTGAGACAAGACATGTACACAATAAGACAATTAGGGCCTGGTAAAACATAAATAAATCAATAGGCCAATAAGACATCGATAAGGCTCTAGGTTATCCAACAAAGAGCAGGTTGACAACGCCAGTCGATGGTGTTGCTCCATCAGAACTCCCACGGGCTTTGCCCCTATCAAACCTGCTTCTGAAATAATATCCAGGGCATATTTGCGCTAACACAAGAAGAACCCTTCAGGACTAAGAGCCATTTCCACCCCAAGAAAATATTTAAGAACACCCAAATCTTTCATGGAAAAACAGGTGCTCAAGTAATCCTTAAACTTCTGAATTGCTGCACTATCATTCCCAGAAACAATCAAGTCATCAACATAAACCAAGATGTTTAGTCGTACCTCGCCTTGTTGCAGAGTAAACAAAGAGTAGACCACATAGGATTTTATGAAACCATAGATTTTTAAAGCAGCAGACAGTTTCACGAGCCAACACCGAGGGGCTTGTTTAAGCCCGTACAAAGACTTCTGCAATTTGCACACCTTATCTCGTCTTACAACTTGAAAACCAGGGGGTAACTGCATATACACATCCTCTTGTAGATCTCCATGGAGAAATGCATTGTGGACATCCATCTGGTGAACCTCCCAGTTCTTAATTGTAGCAACGACCAAGAAAACACAAACAGTAACCATCTTTACGACAAGGGAAAATGTCTCTGTATAGTCTACTTCTTCATTCTAGTGATTTCCAAGTATAACCAAACCTGCTTTATAGCGTTCCACCGTACCATCAGATCGATATTTGACTTTGTACACCCATTTACAGCCCAAGGCCTTCTTATAAGGTGGTAGATCAGTAATACGCCATGTTGCATTGTTTTCAAGGGCATCAATTTCTTGCTGCATTGCAATCCTCCATTTTTCATGTCGAACCGCTTGAGAATAACTAGTAGGTTCCTGTTCACCATGTAAAGCTACAAGAAAAGCTTTGTGCCGCAAAGAAAATCTATCACAATTCACATAGTGTGCAATGGGATAGGGGTTACCTGAGGCATGCTGTGTTTGGGATCCGGTAGGGATGGACTCAATTTGCAAACCGTATGAGTAACAAAGTCTCATAGCAATATTGAAGTCTTACGATTCCGGTGGCTATGTCGCAACAATTCTTCATCACTAGAGACATTGTTTTCCTTACTTCCATCTTCAGTTGTAGAAGGAAGAGATGTTAATACTGCTGTCCTATCACTTTGCTCAACCGGCACAGTTTCAACATTGGGAGAAATGGTTGCAGTTTCTTGATCACGAGGTCTAGAAGGAGAGTTGTCATCATCTATAATCTCCCTTCTTTCGGTCAGACCATGGTTGTCAAAATCGCGATTTTACGTAGAATCGCTAGGGGGTCCGTAGAATCGGAATGTAGAAACGGAACGTAAAAACGTAAGTTTTTACAACCTTTATAAAATAACCTTTAAATATTAAAATTTACTTACAGTAGTCATTAAAAAATATAATGGATGATATAAATTAAAAATTTCAGCATAGAATTGGATCATAAATCACAATAAAAGTCATAATATAGATAATTAAGCATAAGTTGTATAATATAAATAATCAACCATAAAAATAATCAACCAAAAGTCTCAATAAAAGTTATGAAATCATAAATCATATTACAAAAAAAGAACTAAAATAAATCATCACTATTTCCACCATCTCTCTCATCCATATCATCATCATCATTTGCATCTTCATCATCTTCTTCTTCATCAATATCAACATCATCATGAGGTGTACTACTACCAATGATTTCCATATCCTTTAATTCCAAATTTTTTGAAGTTCCTATTTGCATTTCAGCTTCAACATTATCAATATCATGAAGGCCCAAATCATTTGGGATTAGGGACTTACTGACAGGACCCTCCAAATTGACATAAGCACTAATTTCGTCCTCCTCCGCATCATCTTTATCTTCATCCCCTGGACTTGGAAAGATATGCAACATACCTTGACCTTCATTCTCATTTGATGAGTCAAACACATTTTCTTCTTCAACTATCCATTCATCATCAGATGAGAGATCTTCAACAGTGAAAGTAGAAGTGTTAGTGTCAGCAATGCATCTTTCTTTCCTATTTCTTAATTTCAAGTTATGCATTACAAAGACTAAATCATTCATCTTTTGTTGATGTAACCTATTCCTCTTTTTCGTATGGACCAGAAAATGAAAAAGGTTATACATAACTTTATAAGATTCATGATCTTAATAAGTAATAATATACAAAATTGAATAAAAGAACTATTTGTATCGTACCATTTCAAATGCACTCCAATTTCGCTCACAACCTGAAGAACTACAAGTCAAACTTAAAACACGAATAGCAAACTATTGTAGTTCTGGGCATTCATCTCCATATGAATCCCACCATTTAGTTGGAGCTTTTTTGTTTCTTGCTAACTGATGCGAACCCTAGGTATATTAAACCTAGAACCCGTCGATCATGATTTGAAACCGGATTCCCAACAATCGTCTTGAACAAGCGATGAACAGAACTAGACCCCAACCACACCTGTTGATTGAAACCTAAGTTATCAAGATGACTTCCCCAAGCGTTTAGATCGAAGAAATCGAAAAGAGTTCTTTCGCAAAGAACAAAAGAGAGAGAGCTCTCAAAAGGTGTATTCAATAATGAAATATCTGTAATAATCTGACCCTAGCGTATCTAACAAGAGGGTATTTATACTAAGAAATAATAAAATACACGCGTAGTACACGGCCTCCATACACGGCCGTGTCTCCAAGCCGTGTATGATGCTGGGCATGCGACGAACAAAGTACACGGTCTCATACACGGCTGTGCCTCTAGGCCGTGTAAGTGTCTGTGTATATGACGAGCACAGTACACAGTTTCATACACGACCGTGCCTTTTGGCCGTGTATTCATCTGTGAAATTTCGACTGGGACACACGGCTGTGCCGCTGGCCATGCTGTTAGGCCGTGTAAGTATACACAGTCGTGATACACGGCCGTGTATAGAGGCCGTGTATGATCCTATTGATTCCATCATTCCTTCTGGTTCCTTCTCTTGCAGCTCCATCACTAATCCTTGCAAAGCTTCTCTCATCCGCTTAGCTCTGGCTCTTGTCATTGGACCTCCAATACCATGTAACGGGTCATTGGACTTTGACTCTTGAACTCTTGATGCTAGCTGATCCCTATCATTCCCTCCTTCCTCGAAAAGATTCGTCCTCGAATCACCTGCATCATATAGAGTAAGATCAGAAACATTAAAAGTTACGCTTACATTACCATAGTGACTTGGTAAGTCAATCTTGTAAGCGTTATCATTGATGCGTTCCAACACTTGGAATGGCCCATCTCCCCTAGGGTGCAACTTAGATTTTCTCTGTTCGGCAAATCGCTCCTTTCTCAGGTGCACCCACACCCAATCTCCTGGATGAAAGACAACTTTCACACGACCCTTATTGGCCTGGCGAGCATAATGCTCATTCTTCTTCTCAATGTTAGCCCGAACCTGAGCATGCAATTCCTGCACAAATTCTGCCTTTTTCTTTCCATCAAGATCAACAAATTCATTAGCAGGCAAAGGCAAAATATCTAGTGGAGTCAAAGGATTAAAACCATACACAACTTCAAATGGAGAGTAAGATGTAGTGGAATGCACAGTCCTATTATATGCAAATTCTACATGTGGTAGACATTGCTCCCATTGTTTCAAATTTTTATGAATCACAGCACGCAACAGGGTTGAAAGAGTCCTATTGACTACTTCGGTCTGACCATCAGTTTGAGGATGTGCAACAGCAGAGAACAACAACTTAGTGCCTAGCCTATTCCACAAAGTACGCCAAAAATGACTTAAGAATTTCACATCCCTATTACTCACAATAGAATTGGGTAAGCCATGCAATCGCACAATCTCTCTAAAAAACAAATCAGCAATATGTTGTGCATTATTAGTTTTAGAACAGGCAATGAAGTGAGCCATCTTACTAAACCTATCAACAACAACAAATATGCTATCTTTTCCACTTTGAGACCGTGGTAACCCTAACACAAAATCCATAGAAATGTCAGTCCAGGGTTGATTAGGCACGTGTAATGGAATGTATTCTCCATGGGGCATTACTTTGGATTTAGCCTGTTTACATGTAATGCACTTATCACACATAGTTTGCACATCACGCTTCATTTTTGGCCAATAAAAATGTTAATGCAAAATATCCAAAGTCTTTGCAACACCAAAGTGTCCCATTAAACCACCCCCATGTGTTTCCCTCACAAGCAATTTACGCACAGAACTTTTAGGCCCGCACAACCTATCTTTCTTAAACAAGTACCCATCATACCTATAATAGTCAGCATATCCAGACTCAGCACAAGCAGCCCAAATTTGACCAAAATCAGCATCAGTCTCATACAATTTCTTAATGAGTTCAAATCCAAGCAATCGAGTATGCAAAGAAGTCAAAAGTGAATACCTTCGAGAAAGTGCATCAGCCACCACATTCTCTTTTCCTTGCTTGTATTTAATCACATACAGGAATGTCTCAATGAACTCTAGCCACTTTGCATGCCTCTTGTTCAACTTACCTTGAGTCTTCAGAAACTTCAAACTCTCATGATCGGAATGAATGATGAACTCCTTAGGCCATAGGTAATGTTGCCAAGTTTGCAAGGTCCTCACCAAAGCATATAACTCCTTGTCATAGACTGGGTAATTTAATGCAGCGCCATTGAGTTTTTCGCTAAAGTAAGCGATTGGTTTGGATTCCTGCATCAAAACACCACCGATACCTTTCCCAGAAGCATCGCATTCAATCTCAAAAACTTTCTCAAAATTAGGTAGAATAAGTAATGGTGCATTAGTCAACTTACCTTTCAACGCATTAAAAGCCTCCTCATGCACTTTAGTCCACCTAAACTCAGCATTCTTCTTAACAAGATCATTTAAAGGAGCATCAATAGAACTAAAGTCCCTAACAAACCTCCTATAAAAACTTGCTAATCCATGAAAGCTTCTGACCTCACCGGCGTTCCTAGGTGTTGGCCACTCCCTGATCGCCTTCACCTTATCTTCATCCATAGCAATCCCATTTGCACCTACAACAAATCTAAGAAAAACCACAGATTCTATACAAAAGGTGCACTTCTTCAAGTTTGCATACAACTTGTTTTCTCGCAAAACAGTAAACACACTTTGTAAATGCTGAACATGTTCATTTAAAGTCGTGCTGTAAACTAAGATATCATCAAAGTAGACAACAACAAATTTTCCAATGAAAACGCGAAGAACATGATTCATCAACCTCATAAATGTGCTAGGCGCATTTGTTAATCCAAAAGGCATTACCATCCACTCATATAAACCATGTTTAGTTTTAAAAGCCGTTTTCCACTCATCTCCATCTTTCATGCGAATTTGGTAATAACCATTCTTTAAATCAATTTTGGAAAACAAACAGGCACCATGCAACTCATCAAGCATATCATCAAGTCTAGGGATAGGATGTCTATACTTAACTGTGATCTTGTTGATTGCTCGACAGTCAACACACATCCGCCATGTTCCGTCCTTCTTGGGAACCAGGATGACAGGGACTAAGCATGGACTGAGGCTTTCTCTCACAAACCCCTTCTCTACTAGATCATCAACCTGCCTTTGGATCTCCTTAGTTTCCTCTGGATTGGCCCGATAAGCTGGCCGATTAGGAATGGAAACACCCAGGATAAAGTCAATCTGGTGCTCAATGCCTCTTATTGGAGGCAATCCCTTTGGTACCTCCTCAGGAAACAAGTCCTCATATTCCTGCAAAAGAGACACAACCACACTTGGCAAAGAAGAGTTAAGGTTAGTAGTAGTAAAATACAAATCCTTGTACATGAGTACAAGTAGTTGTTTCCTGGCCACTATTGCACTCTTAACCTCACTTTTTCTTGCAACCCCACTCTCTCCTGCAATTTTCTCTCCACTCAGTGTGTTAAGCTCTCCACTCTCTTGGGTCACAAGTGTTTGCCTCTCACTCTTTCTCTCTTTTTCACTCTTTTCTTGTCCACTCAAGTGTTTCTCTCTAAACTCTTTTGCTAGCCTCACTTGATCCTCACAAGCCTCCCATGGTTTCTGGGGAGTTAGAACCACATTTATCTTGTTTAAAACAAAAGAGTAATGGTTCTTGTATCCATCATACATTACCCTCCGATCGAACTACCATGGTCGCCCCAACAATATGTGACTAGCCTGCATGGGAACTACATCACACCTCACCTCATCATGATAACTACCAATAGAAAATGAAATAAGGACCTGCCTGGTCACCTTCACTTCCCCACACTCATTCAACTACTGTAACCGGTATGGTTTCTGATGCTTCGAAGTTTTTAACCTCAACTTATCAACCAATAAGGTACTAGCAACGTTAGTACAGCTACCACTATCAATGATCAAGCTGCATACCTTCTTCTACACATGACACCGGGTGTGAAAAATATGCTCACGCTGAACCCCTTCACCATCATCCTTAGGCTGAGTACTAAGGACTCGCCTAGTAACTAGCAATTCCCCACTCACGGGTCCCTCAACGTCCACATCACTACAATCCTCCAATGGTGGCACGTCGTCATCACTGGAACTAATACTCTCTACATCTCCATTATCCTGAATGATCATGGTCCTTTGATTTGGACATTGAGATGCAATATGTCCAAACCCCTGACACCTAAAACATTTGACATCACGAGTTCTAGTGAATGGTTTAGTGTTAGATTTACCTTTAGAGGAAGTAACTGAACTTTTGGCCTTCGCATCCTCTTTTGGTTTTGAGTCTGCAGTGTTCTTCTTCCAATTTGACTTCCATAAAGAGTTAGAAGTCGCCCAAGATTTAGAATTCCCCTTATACTTCAACTGCTTCTCTACCTTGATCGCCTTATGCAGCAATTCCTCAATATCCACATAATGTTGTAAGTCTACTACATCAGCGATCTCCCGATTCAACCCATTGAGGAATCTAGCCATTGTAGCCTCATCTTCCTCATCTATGTTAGCTCTAATCATAGCTATCTCCATCTCCTTATAATAGTCCTCTACACTTTTGGACCCTTGTGTCAACCCCTGTAATTTCCTATGCAAATCCCTATAATAATGACTAGGGATAAACCTCTTCCGCATAATTGTTTTCATCTCATTCCAAGTGCCAACAGGCCTCTCACCATACCTTCTCCTATTACGCACCAGCTGATCCCACCATACACTAGCATAATAAAAAAATTCAATTGCAGCTAACTTTATCTTCTTCTCCTCACTGTAATTATGGCAATCAAATACATGGTCCACTTTTCTCTCCCACTCCAAATACAGCTCTGGATCATTCTTCCCTTGAAAGGAAGGTATCTTCATCTTAATACTACCCAAATTACCATCTCGCCGTTGGGTGTCTCTTCTCTCCCTCATGAAACCATATTCCCCTGAATCAGTATCCTCATTCTCTTCTATACTCACTCCACCTCTTGAATGCCTATTAGTTCTTCTCCCCACAACATTACTACCTGATGGTTCCCTACTCTGCTCCATCTTATCCAACCTCTCATGAACTTGCTCCATTTCAGCACTCAGCATTTTTCTCATCTCACCGAATAATGCCTCAAACATCAATTTCTTATCTATGCCTCCTTTCTCTCCATTAGTAGGACTTTGATCAGACATATTGCTGCAACAAAAGGGTTAGAAATAACACAAAAAAAATAAAATAAAATAAATAAACCTCACACTTCTCTCCCTCACCTGTTTACACTCAAAGATGTGAATTCACTCGTGTTTCGTTCAATAAATAGATAATCCTCACAACTCGCTCTTATAGGCTCTTTGATCAGAACTCAATCAAAATTTCTTTAACATAAACCACTAAAGCAACTCACTTTTTAAACAAACGGTTCCAATTCAACAGCCAATTAAGGGAAACACGGACAAGGACTCCAATAGGGACACAATGAATACCCACGAATGACGATAAATATAGATACTGGATTACTGAAATGTTCTTCCTTTTTTTCTTTTTTTTCTTTTTTTTTATAAACCTAAGCTAATTTGTTTGCGATTTGCAGTGGCCGCAGTGGAAAAAAAAGGCAACGAATTTGCCTTGCTCAGGAGGATTCGAGAACAACAATAGAACAATAGCAATTTCCTGACGAATTTCCAGACAATTGAAGATATATATATGAAACGAATTTCCAGACGATTTTTTTTTTTGAAGACAACGATAAATAATAGAAAAGGATAAAATTACTTGAATCAAGAAGCCGAGGCTCTGATACCAAATGATGCGAACCCTAGGTATATTAAACCTAGAACCCGTCGATCGTGATTTGAAATCGGATTCCCAAGAATCGTCTTGAACAAGCGATGAACGGAACTAGACCCCAACCACACCTGTTGATTGAAACCTAAGTTATCAAGATGACTTCCCCAAGTGTTTAGATCGAAGAAATCGAAAAGAGTTCTTTCGCAAAGAACAAAAGAGAGAGAGCTCTCAAAAGGTGTATTCAATAATGAAATATCCGTAATAATCTGACCCTAGCGTATCTGACAAGAGGGTATTTATACTAAGAAATAATAAAATACACGCGTAGTATACGGCCTCCATACACGGCCGTGTCTCCAAGCCGTGTATGATGCTGGGCATGCGACGAACAAAGTACACGGTCTCATACACGGCTGTGCCTCTAGGCCGTGTATGTGTCTGTGTATATGACGAGCACAGTACACGGTTTCATACACGACCGTGCCTTTTGGCCGTGTATTCATCTGTGAAATTTCGGCTGGGACACACGGTTGTGCCGCTGGCCGTGCTGTTAGGCCGTGTAAGTATACACGGTCGTGATACACGGCCGTGTATAGAGGCCGTGTATGATCCTATTGATTCCTTCATTCCTTCCGGTTCCTTCTCTTGCAGCTCCATCACTAATCCTTGCAAAGCTTCTCTCATCCGCTTAGCTCTGGCTCTTGTCATTGGACCTCCAATACCATGTAACGGGTCATTGGACTTTGACTCTTGAACTCTTGATGCTAGCTGATCCCCATCACTAACCTTACAGCTTCAATGCCAAATAGTCCCTTAGCATCCTTAAATCTGTCAAGCTGCATATCAATCTTACACCTTTCTATTAGATTAGAAACCATACGCTCTATACAACCATATAATCCAATCTTAACATCGGCATCTAAAATCATCACTATAATGATAATGGGGATTCAAATAATAAGCTGCTGCATGTAATGGTCTATGAAGTTGAAGCTCCCATCTCTTGTTAATAATCTTGAAAATAGGTTCATAACTACATTAAATAAATATGATTTCAATTTAGAAATGAAACTTTAAAATTAGCACTAAAGAAAAAAATATATATATATATATAGCTAACAAGTTACGATATTACCTTTTCTTCACATTGTTGAAGTTTGCTTTAATTTTCTGCTTAGCACGATCCATTTCTGGATAAATGAAACCCATAGCTGGTTGATCATCAGAATCCACTAATCTAAGCAGTTTAATTAAGGGAAATGCAGCTTTAAGGCAAACAATAACATTCTTCCAAAACCTACTATCCAAAACCACTTATTGAATCCGCTTTCCATCACTTGTGGTCGAATACTTACATGATTTCCAATGACTAGAAGTGAACATCATCATCAATGCACTTTTCAACTCACTAAGGCAACCTAATGTCAAATACGAAGTGGCAAAACGAGTTGCACCAGGTCTAATCAAGTCCCTCCCTTTAGTGTATCTCCTCAAAATTGAGATAAGTATAGTCCCGAAATAAATATATGTAGTAATTCGCCTTCCTTTTGCAATTATCCCCTGATTGATCTTCAAATTCTTCTCAAAGTCTTCCAAGATCAAATCGATGCAATGTGCAGCACAAGGTGTCCAATATAAGCATTTTCTCTTCTCCATCAATTTTTCTCCTGCTGCTTTATAATTTGCAGCATTATCTGTAATAACATGTACAACATTTTCCTCTCCAACCTTCTCCACAATATCATCTAACATTGCCAAAACTTTGTCAGTTGTCTTGGATACATCAGAAGCATCTATAGATGATAAGAAGATCGTTCCTTTAGGGCTATTAACCAAGAAATTGCATATGGAATGCCTCCTTCTATCAGTCCATGCATCAGACATAATAGAGCAACCTGTTTTTTTCCATTCAGCTTTGTAGTCATTAAGTAATTCCATTGTTCGAGCTACTTCTTTCTTCAAACAAGTCACCCTTAGCTCATGATAAGAAGGAGGTTTAAGCCCACATCCATATCGACCAACCACTTGAAGCATCTTCACAAACTCTGGATTTTTGACACAATTAAATGGAATTGCACTAGTATAGCAAAAATGAGCAATTTGTTAGCTCCATTCTTCTCTCAAATCTTTCTTCATGAATTGGATAATTGTACCTTGCGTTGCCCGTGTTCCACTTTCACAATTTTTTTTTTTTGTTTCAGAAAGAAGTCCATGCAATTCCTTTCTTTTTTGTTTATCCCTGTTTGCTCCACCTCATCATCAGCATCATCAGAATCTTCAATGCCATGAATTTGCTTTCACTTCATTTCTGATAATTTTGACGCTTTTAGCAACATTGTTAACATTTCATTTTTTACATCATCCAGGACACTGGTGCATGGCTCTACATCTTTACGTGTACACCCCAAGTGATTCTTAAATCTGTAAATGCCTCCATTAACAACTTTATTACAATACTTACATTTAACTTTTTTCCCATTGTTGTCTACATCAATTCCATGCTCCCAACCTACATTAGATCTACTTCCAAGTGAATTCTTTCTTTTCGAACTCTCTCTAGATGATTTCAAAGATGACATTTTAACTCAATCGATACTTAAAATCCTGTAATAAAAAAAAAAGAAAAAACGAGTAAAGAGAGCTATGGTAGAAAGTAGAAACTATAAAGTACTATTACATATTTACAAATTACATAAATAAAGTAAATTGCTATTGCTCATGCTCATGCTCATGTAACAAGTAATTACTAATTACAACTAGAAGAGATAGCAAGAAAAATAACTATAAAGGTTTTCTTAAATCATCATCAAGAAAAGGAACGCAAAACATAAGGGGTAACAAGCTTTACATTCCATAAAGCTAGAAAAATGAGTATATTATAAATTTATAACTAAGTAATATAATCCCATTTCCAAATTATAACAATATAACTTAGCACACCACATGCTCAACCTAAACCCTCCAAATGCAACTTGTATCAAGGATTAAGTTTCTTTGGAATTGGCTTCATTGATATTTAAGCACATAATACATTTAGATGGGATATCAACTTGGATTGAGATCGGATAAGAAAACATGAAGAAAAAAGCTTTTTGGAAGGAATAGGGGAAGAGCATGGTCGAGTAATTCAATTGCACGGCCATGTGTCAAGGAAACACGCCCATAGAAGCACACACGGTTGAAGGCACGGCCGTGTGTTGAGCTTGGAAAATCTACAGAAGCACACACAATTGAGTACACGGTTGAAGGCATGGCCGTGTGTTGAGCTTGAAAATCCATAGAAGCACACACAGTTGAGTACACGGTTGAAGGCACGGCCTTGAAAGCTATCAACCCATTCAAATACCCATTCACAATCACAACTCACAAGCATAAAAATTCACATGATACACTACATTACAACTATACAAGTACAAGTATTGCTAGTCAGTAGTCATACAAGTCATACCTAACACAAAACTCGCGTCTATGAAGATGGATCTCAACTCGGTGGCTTGCTGCAAGAACGATCGCTGCTTGGCGGCGCTCACTCGTCTACGAAGGAGAAGGATCGTTGGCTTGTTGCTCGGTGCTCTTTGTTCTGATAGTATCAAGTATCAACTCAGCTCAGTGTGGAAGTGGAACTATGGATCTCGGCTCGTGCTCGCCTCTCCTGTTTTCACTTTTCACTGTCTCTCTTCTCCTCTCTCTACTGAACTCTGAAGAAGTTCAACGTATAGGCTATAGCAGCAAGCCGAAAATTGCAAAGGATGTGCTGAGTTGCTGATTGGGCTAGGCTGGGTTGGGCGTGGATCTAATCCGAATGGATTAAGCCTGCAATTGGAAATATTTGTGGAATCGGTTGAAATGGATAGAATCACGATTTTGAACAATTTTACTGTTCAAAATCGCGATTTTATTACGATTTTGCTCCTCTCCGATTTTGTATGCGAGTTAACTGGGAATATATATACAAACTCGTAAAATCGTTGAATCGTATGAGTTGAAACGCGATTTTGACAACAATGGAAATCATTACCTTTTGCTCTGTCGTACTACCTTCATGAATTGCTTTAGGTTTTCTTAAAGAAGCTCTCTCTCTCTCTCTCTTTTTTGTATCACTCAATCTCTCTAGGTGGTTGGGATTATTAGATTTGTAAAAGAGAAAAACACTAGGTTAGTTTCACATTTATATAGTCTTGCTAGGAAAAGACAAAACTGCTATTATTCCATTGTCTTATTTACTACATTGTCATTCTTCATATTTTTGTACATATATCTATTTATTTATTTATATATATATAAATAACATGTATTATATTTTCATTAAATAATTTTCTTTAAAATATTTATATAATTTTTTATATTTTTAATGAAGTTAAATAATAATAATAATAATTATTATTATTTTTGAGGTCGAAGTGGTTAGGCCGCCCTGGCCCCTTAGATTTGTCCTCGTCAAGGTGTTTATTTAAATGGAGAAAGGCATATAATCATCTATATTGATTAATGGCGCCCGCCTACGAGTGAAATAATAAAATATTTTATTGAACTTCTTGGAAGTCGCCAAATCTTTAAAAAAATGTTGAAAACCCGCTATCTAACTCCTGTTTGTACATATTCAGAATAGGAAGATGCGAGCTTTCGTTCGTATGTAACTCTTTTGTTCAGACAAAGTGGTCGTGGTCCAAGTGAAGCCAGTAAATCCATTTCTCCAAACTTTCTGAAAACCTCGTTCCAACCTTCAAACTTCGTGTCCTAACGTGGAGTATGCAACGGAAGTTTGGTTTGTAATAACCGAAAATTGTAGGAATAAAACTGTATATGTTAAAATATAGATTAGAAACATAATCGCTATTATTTAGTTCTGTTGTGTTTATAAAAACTTAGCAGTAGTTTATGTGAATATATTGTAAAATATTAATACACCATTATCTCAATCCATGGCTTGACCATAAGACTAAATACTCATGGTAGATATTGATTTATGCTAAAAAGGGTTAAGGAATAAATATTCATTTGGTTTTATAAAAGAATGGTAATCCCTTTTATTGTAGTAGCAGAGGAATTCTATCGGATAGCAGTTTTGTAAATCAAAATAATAGTTCAATAAAAAAAAGAAATAATTATTTCATTCTACTCTTACAAAATTAACAAACAAATTGTAAATAACTTATATTAGCAATCGATTAAACACCAAATCTCAGGCATCTTCTGCATATTTCAAGTGGATAATGCTCTTTACTTTTTCTCTCCATATTAACCACAATAATTATCCTTATATGGAGAAGGTATATATTAAAGATGAGTGGATAATCCTATTGAAACATTTACCGTAAATACTCAAGAATTAATATATATATATGTTTTTGCATTGTGTTAGGAATTTAAGTTAAGGCTAATGTAGTAAATGACTTGAAGAATCGAGGGCAATTTAGTCATTTTACCAAGGAGATATAAATAGGCAAACATATAACTTTCTAACCCTTTTGCCTCATTTGCACCATCCAGAACCTTAAACTCCTTTTATAGAAACCGAAGAGAGAAGAGGTCAACTATGCTCTATAATTTACCCATTTGATCAAGGTGAGTAAACCAATCAATACCAATTGATCATCGTTTATGAGCATATATTGTGAATTAGTGATCAAATCTTTAAAATTCCTTACAGAACAAATTGTACAATGAAAGGCTCAAGACAAAAATTCAAACATTAGAAGGATTTGAACTGGTAAGTCATTAAATTAACCCTAATTAGCATATGTAAACAACAATGCACAATTAGGTTTAGAAGTAGTATATTTTGTTTAGGTTTAGAAAGATTGAGAATTCATAGATTGGAAAAGGAGTTCGTAATGGAATAGTACCCCACAGGGCTAGGTACATACCCTTGCACTTGCCTGTGCTGAAATGTAAATATGTATAGAAAGGTACATAGTCACGAGACCTACTCATGTACTTAAGCATGTCAAATGCACAAGTTCATAGAAAGGTACACAACCACTTACATGATCATGTACTCAACCATGTTGAAGGGTAAGACCAAATATAAGATCATGTACATGAGCATACTGAATCGATAAAAATGCATAGAAAGATATTACGGGCATGACCGTGTTTTGACTCGTGTCCCTCTACATGGTTGTGTTGAATCGGGACACTCCCTACTTCATTCTAATTTGTTAACTTCCAAACCTAAGTGTACATAATTGTGAATGTGCATATATTGAGGAACTATGAGACTATAGAAGTGTGAGGAGATCAACTATTGCAATTCAGGTATGTGTATACTATGTTTGTTAGGTTGGTAATGTATGTGGACTAAATGATATTGAATAATGAATGAGATTGGTTGTGTGTGTGATTATACTTGGTTGGGTTTGAGAAACCAAGTGAGGGTCGATGTTCTCAGGATGGCACCTCGATGATTCGTATAAGACGTTATCTCTTATAGAATTGTGTACCAAAAATGATCCGGGTAGATTTAAGGTTATCTAGTATGGAAGGACTCATGTATTGAATGTGGAAAGATTATTGTGTGAGATGTGAATGGACACATGGACTCATGGACAGTTGGGAGTATCCATTGTTTTATATGTATTATCTATGTATGGATTGGACTTAATGATAAGATCACATTATACTTATATTTTCTTTTGGAATTATATTAAATTTATTTCAATATTATAAGAAAATATAAAGAAATGATACTTAATGGTGTTTATTGTGAAAATACAAGTTTTGAGGACCCAAAAGTAAATTACAATTTAATTGGAGGAGTTTTTCACAAAATTGAAGAAGCCAGCGGAGGATTGCAATAAAGGCCGCCGGCCTTGGGCCGGCCTACATTCAAGGCCGCCGGCTTTGAGCTGGCCTTAAAAAGCATTAAAGCCGCCGGCCTTAAAGCCGGCCTACATTCAAGGCCGCCGGCTTTGAGCCGGCCTTGAACCGGCCTTCATTACTCCCCGGATATCCATTACGAAAATCTCTCCAAAATCGTATCTTATTTAATTTGCTGACTCAAATCCTTATCAGATCAACCTTATCCCCCTCCTCTTTGGATCTATAAATAGGCCCCTTGTGTGAACCTTGAGAGCATCCCCTTTTGTTTAGAATCCCCTTTTGTTTTAGAATTCTTTTGTTTTGATTCTTTGTTTAGCATCATTTGTCTTTCTTTGAAATTATTAGAATTCCCTTAGAAACTTTAGGATTTTATATTTTCTTTAATTCCTTTACATTTCATGTTATTCCAATTTTTAGTTTGAAGAAAGAAAGTTATTTTGCTGAAGTTTGCTTTCAATTGAAGAATTCGAGAAATCATTTTAGAAGATTGAAGTTCTTGAAGATTATAGCTATTGTTTCATTTACTTTATTTTCTTTTATGCCATTTATTAGTTTATTCTTGTTGTTCAATATGAATTCCATTACGTCTATTTATTTCAATTGTTTTTATATTCATACTATAATGTTCTAAATCATCCTTGTGGGAAACATGATGAAGCCATAATTCAAACTAAAATGATCATTGTATTCATGTTATAGGAAATGTAGATATGCGGAATTTTCATATAAGAAGTCCTGCTATGAATTGTATTTTGTAATTGAAATCAATGCATAGAAATGTAAATGACTCGAAAGAGAAATTTAGGTTTTATCAGGAATTCCTAAGTAAGATTTAATAATTCATGTGGAAGCAGCGTTATTGAATTTTATTAGAAATTGACCTAAGTGTTTCATGCAATATTTTTATTAAATTTTTCACTAAGGGATTATGAGAAATTATTTTAATGATATTAGGCAATCATATAATTGGGAAATTTATGATTGTGAATTAGAATCCTCATTTGATTTGAATTAGCGGGAGCTATTAAATTAAATTGAGGTAACATTACTTTAACACTTGATAAAGGATTAAGATTTTGTTAATTTCTTGTGAAAATCCATATAGCTATGAGTTATTATAACATGAAGGCAATATGATTAGTAGAATTAGGGTGGATTCTATTTCCCATCATCAATTCATCATTTTTCAAACACAATTCTCTTTTTAAGCATTTAGTATAATTCATTCAATTCTCATCAAATATCATTGCCTAAATAATAGTAGAAATTGATAAAGGTCTATTACTTAATCAATCTTCGTGGTTCGACACTCTTCTCTCACTATATTACTTGATCCGATCCGGTACACTTGCCGGTATTTATTCACGCTCATTTTATATCTCTTTTTGCGTGGATCACTTATAGACAAAGGGGAGTACTTTTTGTCATATATATTTATATATGCGTGTGTGTGTGTGTTTGTGGAAGGATTGTATGATGCTTATAATTATGAGACTGTATGTTAGGTTAAGTGATGTGAAAAGATGAGAAACTGTGTATGAATATCATATTGCATTATGTATGTGTTGATGTTTTTGTCCTGGATGCGTATGTGTGTGTAGGTATACATTGTATTAGGCCTTAGCTCATCCCTTGTAAGACCTTTTTTTTTTTAGTTGTAGGTATCACAGGAGAAGTAGTAAGATATGATGAGACCTTAGTAAAGACAAATCAAAATATTGAAGAGAATATGGAATACGTATACTATGATGAGTAGTAATCTAGTTACGAGAAAAGATAGATATTGGATGATCTTATTAATTTAATTTGAGATTGTTGTTGTATTTATATTATTAAACACTTTTGCTATAATAATTTGAAGAGACTAATCATGGTTTATTTTTTAGGATAGATATTCTTTCTAACCTTTTGTATATAGACAAATGACTTCATTAATCATTACAGATATTTGAATGCGCATGTTAGAAACTAGTAGAGTTTGAGCCTTTGTGTGTCTTCACATAGTGAGGACATGTGGTGAGTTGATGGGAATCAAGCTAATGCAACAACAGAACCCATAACAAGAGCAAGAGCTAGAGGACTATAGAACTTAACATTGAGAATCCTTTTTGAGCAAATAGAACACGAAGACATTCACATAGTCTCTTCATTTACTTTATGTAATTTTTTTGCATTTAATCAAATACACTTGTTGGTACTACAAGAAGACGATCAAACACATTAGCACTTGGTTTAGAGATGAGTCACAGTCCATGATGAACCGAAATGGACCAAGAGGAGCCGACCTTGTGTTATGTATTTTGGATTGAGATGGGCATAGAAGACCAGCCATGTATTATGTAATTTACATTATGTTGTTTTTCTATATTTAGGGCTTAGTATAAATACTTGTAAAGGATAACAACAAAGAGACTTTTTGACATTTTGCAGATCACATGAAAAGGGACTTTCTCTCTTTCATAATACACTCTTATCAATTCGTCTAGGGTTGTGGTGAGTGGAGGCTTGGATTGTTGTGTGTAAAATCAACAATTGCAAGTTGTTTCCTCATTCTACTAATGAGTAATATCTAGTAAGAATTTAGAATTTCATTTATTCTTTGTCATTGAAACACTAAGGTTCCACGTGAAAGGGGATCTTTGGCATGTGGGAATTTTATTCAATTACTTCTTAATTAGTATTTGCTTATTACAATTGGAGTGGCATATCACGGGTTGTACTTGCTTGGGTTCCAGGGTGTTACATCTACCTTACTTTAACCTAGTTAAGTACATAGGTTCCTAATGGATATTAAAGATCATGGAATAAGTTTTGCAATGTGCAATTTTCTAAAAGCTACTCCTAGAATATAGGGTGTGAATATAACATCCCATACTCTATACTCCATGTAGAACCTGTACTCTTAGATCTAGAAGATATAAGTTTCATGGTACTCCAAAGCTACCTTGTGAAAATTATTACTTGATTATATTAAATCTATTATCATATTACATTTTTACATAAACATTCGATACCTTTTACAAAAAGAAAGGGGGTAAAAAACACACACACACACACACACATAGCTCAAGACCATCTATTCCTTAAAACCATAACTATTCCAAAGTTCGTAGTCCTGCTTTCCATCTCCTCTAGTCTCATTTTTGCCAAATACTATTCCAGAGTTACTAACATACTTCATAAAGATCCTACCTTTAGTTCATGTGCTATAGCAATCCACATAATTCCCTTTAAGTTAATATAATCTTTGTGAGTCTAAATTTTTTATTTTTTCCATATGGGAGTTTTATTTATTTTTTCATGTTGTTTGAAGGCGTTATTTATTTATCGACTTTATTGCATTATCCTATAAATCATACTTAATGACCTTTTATGTTAATATTTTTCTTATTTTTATTTTTGATATTTATTAAAGTGAAGAGACAAATTGCATTATTGCAAAGATGAGAATGTTCATTAAGTTGAAATTAGTTTTCTTACTTTATCTTATTATGTAGGTCTGGCAATTTGTGTTAATGAGTTGTGCTTGCTTTTCAAATCATGTCTCATTCATGTTAGTGCAAAAAATACATAAAATTGAATAAAAATAATAAATAATCAAGTTATAATGTAATTGTGTTTATTCATATTATAATTATATCTTTGTGTCATGTGTTGTATTGTATCTTGTGTTTTCTCTCTATAATTGTACTCCTAATTGTGTCGTGTTATGTATCATGTTACCAATTGCTAGCCCTAGTCTTATGTGTATGCTTTTCATCATTCGTTCTTGTATTCATGAATTTGCTATTATTTAATTGATTTTATTTTACTTAATTCTGATTATTACAAAAACAACATAAAAATATTTATTAGAAAAAATGTTCAATACATAAAATAATATAATTGATATTTTTTCATTGCTAATACTTTATGTGGAAAAATTAAACATTTATAGCATTAACAATGGAATTATAATATATAAGTATCAATTAATAGATAGCTTTTGATGATGCTTTTCTTTATCAACTTTCATTTTCTGATAAATGGAATTTAACTTTTCTAGTAATTATGAAATAATACTTGAAAAAAGGGAAAATATTCTGATGTCTACATAAAAATGAATACAATTTAAAGAAGAACGACTTTAGTGGAATTTGAGAGATTGACCTCTTGCACATATAAAAGCACTGTTTAACCACTGTACTGTGTCCAATTTCTTTAAATATTTTTCTTTAAAATATTTCTATAATTTTTTTATATTTTTAATTGAGTCAAATAATAATAACTTTTTTTTTTTTGAGGTCAAAGGGACTAGGCCCGCCAGGGTCCCTCAGATTTGTCCTTGTCAAGGTGTTTATATTGAAGTTTTGGGCGAGAGTCATAAGGATACAAAATGTGTGCAGATATATAATGGGAATATTTTTTACGTCTTGTAGAGGGTAGACACCAAGGAATATTTGTGATTCAAAGAAAACAATATTTTGATTCATTTATTTAAATGGAGAAAGGTACATAAATTGTCCGTCTTGATTATTGACGCGCGCTAACGAGTGAAATAATATGATATTAATATTTTATTGAACTTCTTAGAAGTTGCCAAATCTTAAAAAAAAATGTTGAAAACCCGCTATCTAACCCCTGTTTGTACATATTTAGATTATGAAGATACGGACTTCTTTTTTTTTTTTTTTCCGAGAAGAATAAGGATCATTTTTTCATTTAAAAATTTGTACGTCATTTTCTAATACAAGATACTTCTTTTTTTATCTAAAAGTATTAGACTTTTATGATAAACATCTAGATTAAAGAAGTTTGATGCCACCAAACTTGTGTTGATTATTCTTGACTACTTGTGGAGGTAGTCTACTACCTTATTTGATTCTCTATACACATGAAGTATTGAAGCTTCCAATATTTACATTAGCTTTTTTATATTTTGAATAGCATAAAACATGTACAATGGAAAATTTGTACCATCTTCAAGCCATTTTACTGCTACTAGTGAATCTACTTCAGTTTGAATATGTTGAGGCTTGTATTGTTGGCATAACATCAAGCCTTGTTTTATGGCCATAAGTTCCATTTGTGTTATGTTATCTACTGACAACGAGCATTCGATTGCAAACAATATGTGTTTTTCTTCATCTCAAGCTAGACCTCCACTAGTTGCTTGATCATTTGATAAGGATGCATCTGTGTTGAGCTTCGCAAATCCTGCTTGTGGTTTCCTTGCTCCTCTGTGTTTATGTTCTAGTCTAAGCTTCCAAAAGAACCATAGAAGATAAGCAACAATTGTGATTACCCTTTCGCCACTTCCTTTGAATTTTCTGCTCTACCATATTATAAAATGACCAAATGATCTAAAATTGATCAGTAGAGGAAGATTGTATAACTGTGAGAGATGCTGCCAATATTCTCTAAAAACCTTGCAATCAAAGAAGATTCGCTTACCACTTGATAGTTCTAATATTGAGAGACTAACTATATGCCTCTTTTCTTTAGAGCATCATCTATGAGAATTGCTTTTCCTTGTAGCTTCTAGAGAAATATGGATATTTTGAGAGGGATTCTACTATTCCATAAATGAGTGAGTTGAGCAATTGAAGAGCTTTATGAATTTCCATTTCTATTTGTTGGAAAATTTTCCATCCTTTGATAGCTTACACTTGATGGAATCTAATGATGAAGCATCACATGGTATTTTGGAAATCCTTGATGCCTGACCTATCCCCAATCACTATTATAGTGACTCTATATTCTACCCACCATTGGATCTATAATCACTAATCTCTTCATTGCAATAAACCTATTATGGCATCAAGTGATGAAGATTGGATGTTTCATGCCAATTATCTAGGCAAAAGTTATTGTTTCCTTTCCAAATTCCAAAGAATACATGATCCTCTACTAGTGATCTAGCTCTAACAATTCTTTTCTAGATTAGTGAGTCTAAGTTCTTTTCCTTTAATAAACACTGGTGTGAGTCCCATATATACTTGGAATGGAAATAATTCACAAACAAAGAATTGCCCCATCTCAGCCACCGCCAAAGCTTCTTATCTTGTATTTTAACTATATCTTCAAGTTTTCTAATACCCAAACCTCCCTCTTCAATGGGGGTACACACCTTTCTATTTAGTCCAATGAATTCCTTTTTGGTTTTCAGATGTACTCTAGAAAAATCTTGCAAAACATCATTTCCGGATTCTTGAATTAGGAGTTTTCTATGCTTACATGACATACAAGGAAATGGAATTAAGGATGCTTTTGATTAAATTTGATGCACACCTTCTAAAAGCTAGTGATTAGCCTAATTTTCACTTATATTCTTTATTTTTTAGACTAAATTGAATAAAAAATTGCTTTTGTTTTCTACTAACGACCAAAGGATAACCTAAGTACTGTAATGGGAAATCGCCTCGTGGGAAGCCTAGTGTTGTTCCTTGCTTTAACCACTAAGGAGGAGTTATCTTTCCCTATAGCTAAGAAGACACTTTTATTTCTATTTATTCTCTAGCTTGATATATTCTCATACCACCTTAAAAATATTGTGACTTCTTGATTGGTTTTGAGCAGCCATTAATAAAGAGGATGTAATCATCAACAAAGGCTGAATGTGATATGCACTTGGGATTACCTACCCGAGAAGTCATTTTTGAGTTCTTGTTGTTAGAACACATAACAAATAGTAAAGTGAACATGGATTTCCTTGGTGTAAACCCCTTGAAGATTTGAAGAAACCTGTAATATTGCCATTCAAAGAGAACTAGTAGTTAAAAAATAGTTAGATATCATGTGATGGAAGGATGCACAAAAACCGATATTGTTAAGCACATTCATTACGAATGACCAATTTACTCTATCATTGGCCTTTTCCATGTCTTGTTTAATTACCAGATTTCCACTTCTCACCTTTCTTTTTAAGGAATGTAAAAGATCTTGAGTAATCAAATATTTTCGATGATGTTGCAAACCTTTTATGACTCCTATTTGACTCTCTACTAACACCTGAAAAAGTATTTAGTCGATCAACTAGTATCTTTGATATTATCTTGACAAAAACATTACAGATACTAATGGGTCTGAAGTCTCTCCACTCATTTAGATTATCTTTTTTTGGGATCAAAATAATTGTAGTTGAAGTGAAATATTTTGAAAGGGGTTGCCCTTGAAAGAAGCAACTTATTGCTTCCATAATGTCTTATTTGATGATATCCCAACTAAATTTAAAGGAGCTACCAAAGCCATCATGACCCATGGTCGCATTATTATTCAATTGTTGGATGATTTGCCAAACTTCCTCTTGTTTTGGACAGGATACTAATCGGTTGATCCAATCCTCGGTTATCCACTCCTTTAACCATCCTAGCTTTTGATACCCTACGACATCCTCTTGTTGAAAATTCTTTAGAAGTAATCAATTGCTGATCTATTAATTTATTTTGGATCTTCCATCCATTGACTAGTCATATTTTTTATTCTTGTAATTTTTTATTTAAACTGCCTTTGCCTAATGATTGCATGGAAAAAACTTTAAGCCATTTACTCTTGCTTTCTATTTGACAAAATTGTCCTTGCAAGCTAAAGAGAATGATATGCGCTTCTACTTCATGGAGTGTAATCCTATTTTCTTCATTTTCTTTTATTCCAACTTTTTTTCGAGCTCATCTACTTTCTTTTCCTATTTGTTCACTCAGTTAAAAACATTCCTCACAACTCTTTTATTCCATTCTTTTAATTTTTTTTTTTTTTGAGCCGGATTAATTTTTTCTGAAGCTTTATCAGACCACTACACTTGGACAATCCCAATTCTTTTTTATTACATCTGATAGTCCCTTATGTTTGGTCCAGACATTGAGAATTATATGAACTTCGTTTAGACATTGAGAATTTATATCGAACTCTTTCGTTTCAGACATTGAGAATTATATCAACTCTTTTCGTCAACTCTTAGATACGAACTTTGTTCGTTTGTAGCTCCTTTTTTAAAACAAAGATGCTACAATTATATATGACCCGAGTGAAGCCAGAAAATCAATTTCTCTAGCCTTTCTGGAAACCTCGTTCCAACGTTCAAACTATGAACTAATCTCGTATCGAACTTGTATCCTAACGTTAAGCCTGAAATGAAGTTTGGTTTGTAAACCTGGAAAAGTGTAGGAATAAAACTGCAGTTGTTAAAAAATAGATTAGAAAAATAATCACTATTATTTTGTTCAGTTATACTAGAAAAACATTATCTCAATCTATGACTTGACCATTCGATTACTGGATAATCATACTAAATTTGGAAATACATTGAAAAAGGTTAAGGAATGACTATTTATTTGGTTTTACAAAGGAATTGTAATTTTTATTTTGCAATAGTAGGGAATTCTATGGAATAATAGTTTGGCAAGTCAAAATAATAGTTAACAAAGAAAGAAAAATTATTTTATTCCACTCTTACGAAGTCAACAAACAAGTTACAAATAACTTATATTGGTGATCAATCAAAAGCCAAATCTCAAGCAACTTGGGCATATTTCAAGTGGATAATGTTCTTTACTTTTTCTATCCAATTTAACCACAATATTTACCCTTATATGGAGAAGGTATATATTAGAGATGAGTGGGTAATCTTATTGAAACATCTATTCTGCTTTGACTAGGTTGAGTAGATAGGTTTAATTTGGTATTGAAAGTTGCAAGGTTGGTTTGGAGATGTATAATTTTCTAAAATTTGCTTGCACAATAAGGGATGAGATATAGATATAACATTTCATACTTTGTATCCCATCTAAAACCTATACTCTTAGGTCTACATGATATATGTTTAAGGGTACTCTATATCTACCCTGATAATATTGAATACAAATCATATTATATTTTTACTTAAACATACAATTACTACCTTGTAAAATCCTAAAATTTTGAAAAATTATATGAAAATTTAAGAAAATAAGTAGAATAATAAATACTTCTAGGTCATGATAGTGAGAAAGACAATCTCGCTATATTAAAATTTTTTGAGAAATGTACGAAAAAAATTCAATATCGCGATGCGTAAATATTATTTTAATAATTTTCGATAATAATAGATTTTAAAAATTAAATAATTAGAAAGAACAACCTTTACAAAGAAAAAAAGATAATGAACGTAACAAATTGAATTTTATGAAATATATTACCGAATAAATTTAGGAAGTGAAGTAATTGAAAAATATATGGATATAGATATATAAACGAATAAAAAATAATAATTCTAAGTCCTAACTTTAATTTGGATAAATTAAATTAAAAGAATAAAATTCTCCAAAACACAAATTTCAAACAATATTAGGTTAAATAATGAAATTAATTTAAATAATATATCTAGGAATTTTAAATGAAAATTTAGAATAAATATTTATGTCTGGGATAATTAGATTAGCTTAAATGTAAACTTTTGTAATAAAACGCTAAAAATGAAAAATTTAAATATATTCTTTTACATGAGCGGAATAATAAAATAGGGACATTATAATATAAAATATAATATAAATATATACACAGCTGTAAAAAAAAAGAGAGCAGATTTTTCAAATTTGTTGCAACATCCATCCTCTCTTCTAGACACGACATTAGGCAGCAACAGCACAACAGCAGTAGCATTAGTCCTTAGCCGTCCCATCCCTTCTCTCTCCCTTTTATTTTTCTTTTCTTCTTCTTCTTGGTCATGTCCCTTGCCTTCCTTGCTCTTCCTCATTTCCTAGCTCCTCGATGTTGGTGCCATCTCCCCTTCATCACTCTCTCCATCACACCCTCCTCCCACTCCCACTCCGACTCCATGATGACAGCAATGACGGCAACGGCGGTGGCAGCAATGATATAACAACGACGGCAACGACGGTGACAGTAGCTTCTAAATCGTGTCTATCTCGTCTTCTTCCCCGACGATGGAGGCAACAACAATAGCAACGGTGACCCAAACAACGACCACGACGACCGCACAACAATGGCAGCAATGACAACAACCAGAGTCGCAACAACAACGGCAACAACAATAGTGATGGCAACGGCACAATGACGACAACGAACGACTTGGAGAAGACAGCAACAGAGACCATGACAAGCAATGGAGTTGTGAAATTGATGAAAAACACTTTTCACATTGATTACCACCACGATTCATCCTCGTCGAAGCGCGAGAAATCCTATGTTTCTAAGGAAGTGCTTAGTTCTTGCAAGGTGTGTGTGTGTGTGCATGTGAGGGAGGAGGAAGACAACAACCACGACCCAACAGCTACAACAGCAACAATAGCGGCAACAACGAACAATAGCAATGGTGACCGTGATGACCGTTGCAATGGCATAAGAAGGGGGGAAGGGGAAGGAGGAGCCGAATGTGTAGTGTATGCGGTATGTGTGTATATGTATGGATGGTGTGTGGTGTGAGCGGGTATGTGTGAATGTGTATGGAAGGCGTGTAGTGAGTGTGGGTATGTGTATGTGTATGTGATGGTATGTGGAATGTAAGGATGTGTGTGTATGTGTATGAGGTGGTGTATAGTGAGTGTGGGTATGTATGTATGTGTATGTGATGGTGTGTAGTGTGTGAAGGTGTGTGTGTATGTGTATGGAAGGTGTGTGATGTGTGTGGGTATGTGTGTATGTGTATGGGAGGTGTGGTCTATGTGGGTATGTGTGAATGTGTATGGAAGGTGTGGTCTACGTGGGTATGTGTGAATGTGTATGGAAGGTGTGTAGTGTGTGTAGGTATGTGTGTATGTGTATGTGATGGTGTGTGGTGTGTGAGGGTATATGTGTATGCATATGGAAGGTGTGGGATGTGCGAGGGTATGTGTGCATGTGTATGAGGTGGTGTGAGGTGTGTATGGGTATGTGTGTATGTGTATGGAAGGTGTGGGATGTGTGAGGGTATGTGTGTATGTGTATGAGGTGGTGTGAGGTGAATATAGGTATGTGTGTATGTGTATGGATGATGTGTGGTGTGTGCGAGAATGGGTGTATGCGTATGGAAGGTGTGTGGTGTGTGTGGGTATGTGTGTATGTGTATGGAAGGTGTATAGTGTATGCGGTATGTGTATGGAAGGTGTGTGATTTGTATAGGTATGTGTGTATGTATATGGAATGTGTGGTATGTGTGGGTATATGTGTATGTGTATGAGATGGTGTGTGGTGTGTGGATATGTGTGTGTAGGTATGGAAGGTGAGTGTGGTGTATGCGGGTATGTGTGTATGTGTATGGAAGGTGTGTGTAGTGTGTGCGAAGTATGTGGGTATGTAAGTATTGGTGGTGTGTGGTATATGTGAAGTATGTGCGTATGTGTGTGTTAGCATTGTGAGACGTGTGCAGAGTATGTGTGTATGTATGCACTAGTGGTGTGCGTGTGTGTGAATGTGGACTTGAGGAGAAAAGAGAATTGCAAAGTGCAGTTGTGTATGTGTGTAAGTAGGTGTATAGTATGATTGTGTATATGTACGTGTAGGTGCGTGCGTGGTGTGTGTGAAGTGTGTATGTATATGGATAAGAGTATGTTAGTGTGTGGGAATGGGTGGTGTATGTATGGTAATTGAAGCTTGAGTGAGGATGAAAACTAGTAGAAAGGACGGGAAACCCTATAGGTAGAGATGTCAACAAAGGAGAGAAGAAAGAAGGTGATACTAATCCTTTAAGGACTACTAAATCCTACGAGTTATCTGACAAGTAGTTCGTTGGAAGCTATTAGAGACAAATTGATAAACGAAAGGTTTAAAGATGCTTCATGTAAAGGAGAGGCATTTATGTTGGTGTAGATGGTGAAGTGGATGATTTGAGCAACATCTAAGATGATGGCCTAGGGGATATTTGGAATGAAATGGATTTCTCAATGGAATGTTCAAATGATGTTGAGGAAGATCATTCTTGGCCAAATACCTTAATGTAAGACCTTTAGTTGTCCTTTCTAAGGGTATCTTGCATATACGGAAGAAGAAATTCCGAATTTGGCTGGTTGAAGACATTCCATTGCTCAACTTCTACATAAGGAAAGCAAACAGTCAATTACAGTAACTCGAGGTATTAGAAGCAATGATTCGTAGGAAGGTCGTTCCTTTTGGAACCCTATATCGAAATCACGTTGAAGAAGTGTTCAATGTTTCGAGTCTTGTTTGCCCAAAGTTCCTTTAGGAGGAGACTTCAAGCCTTGCCATCAAACGCAAAGCGAGTGGAGTACACATATCAGGTATTAGGAAACTACCAAAGTCAAGTGGAGATACTACCTTCTATGATTTGGTTGAGGAAGCATTGCAGAAGGACACCAATTTCAAGAGGGAAGTAAAGGGGTTACCTACTGGAATCACTCAACTCTGGCTAGGACTATGAAGACCTTAAACAAGTGAGTGGGAAACTTAATGATATGCTACAATGTTTTGTTGCGTGTTGATATGCTATGTATGTGAATTTATTTGCTTTGTTGTAATTGCAGTTGGATGTGATTTTGTAAAGTTTGAGTTGCATAGTGGGGTTAATTGAGTTTAAGAAAGAAGTTACGAAGAAACTAGGTAAATTATAGATAAATACGAGTGTATTGATATAGAAATTTAGAATAGGCTAGGGTAGATAGCACTTCACACCATCTTGCTAGTGCTATTACTATAGGTCTAATATCACGATTTGAAATTGTTTTCTTCAAACTAAACCAAAATACATAAACCTAACTTTTCCTCTATAGTTATTGAGTAGGTATGCATAGCTGGAATAGGATATATAAATATCATTATGTATACATATCAGAGTTTACTTCTGAATATGAAAATATGCTTAGGCAAATTATTTTCCTATTATATCTACAGAATACACTCATGCAAATAGCTATATAAATCATGAGTGTAACTTTGATTTTTTAACTTAACAATCCTATTTTCTTGCCCTCTTAAGTAAATGAGGGAAGACATCTAGTAAATTGTCCTTTAGTTAAAGCTATGTTACGAACCTATATATATATATGTGTGTATATATATATATATATATATATTATACATAGGTGTATTAAGGACTTAGAAGGAATATATGAGACGAGCTTGTTGGCTCTCAAATGTATGTATAACTAAGCACTTGAGAAGTGCGATGACACGGAGGTGTTAAGGAATAATAATCGTAAATCAATCCCGAGTGGTTGATTTGACGTTAAGTCAAATGGCATAGAGGTGTCCACTTAACCAAGACCTTATGTATAGCAGGATAGTTTACATCTGCTTGGTTTGGTTTCCATGTTTATTTTGTGATGTGAAATGCATGATCTTTGCTTGTTGTGGTAAGCGTGAAAATGTAATGTAGTGGATTGTTTATGGGACTCCACTAGGTTCCTATTGATTGTTCTTGGAATGGTAGACTTGAAATGCTTGGTAGTTACTTCATTGCCATGAATAAGAATTAGATGCGACTATATATATATTGTTTGGTCACCTCGAATCAATTAATTAAAGAAATGGACTTAATTAAAACTTAACATGCATTTCCACGAGACATTGCACGAGATTGAAGGCCATCACTGCTACAGGACACGCCAGAAGTGATTAAAAGATCATTGTTCCGCTAAGTGTGAACTAAGTGATTAGGGGATTGTTGTGCATTGACGGTTTCGAGTCCGGCCTATCTCTTGAAGGTGGAATGCTTGGTGTATTGAGGCACTTAAGGCTAAAACATTAAAGCTAAGACATAGCATAAATAAGTGATAAGAGTAATGAAGATGCGTGTAAGACTCGGGTACTGATGGTGGCTTAGGAATCCCTAATCCAAGGTTAAGGAGGGCGTAAACCCTAGACTTC
>JBBMOL010001787.1:0-32375 GCA_037954665.1 Laguncularia racemosa
AAACCTACTCCTAGACAATTATATGATTTGTATATAGTGGTGAGTAGGGTCGAATCCCACAGGGATTGGTAAAGATATTTCTATTCAAAGAGAACAATAAGAAAAAGGAAAATGGGGAGTTTTGTTTGTGAATCAAATAAAGTAAAACAAGGTAAGAAAATCAGATATTGGTAAAAGCCTAGCCAAAGGAATCAAGATGGTTTAATTCTAGGAATTGACATCGATGCAAATGTTCTCTATTCTTGTTCTAGATAAAATTGGTTATGGTTATTAACAAGCTCTAACAACCTATCTCTCCTTACTTCCTCGATAACCTCGGACAAGCGCTTCGAATTATTTCTCTTATTGATTAAGCAACCCTTAGATAAGCACTTAGGATTTAATCTATCAATAGCATTAAGATCTAGAGAGACCACCAATTCATGCCAGTAAATTATAAGATAACCTATTTAAACATGATCACACACCTCCATAACATGAATTCGATCATCTCTTTTATAACCAAACATGTTAATTGCGTCACTAAGACTAGAACAATCAAACAATTACGGATTTGACGTGCTAGTTGACAATAGATTAACTTGCTAAATTGAGTAGAAGAGCTCTATTCATACCAATCAACAAAGATAATAATGACAAAACGATCAGAAGATATATGAATACCCGAAAGCAAAGAATAGAATAAATACAAGTCAATTAGACCTCACAATTCGTGGAGAATTAAACATCTATGACCCTTTGGCTAGAAAAGTAGCTTAGCTACACATGTTCATCAATAAAACGAAAATAAAAGATAGAAACATAATGAACCCGGTTGCTTGCTCTGCCTCCAAGATGATCCAAGGTTCTTCAAGATCCAAAGATTCAAAAGTTGTCCTAACCCTCTAGGGTTGGCTCTATTTATACTATTAGATGGATAGCATGTGATCTTTTGCTAGCAAGATACGAAAATATCTTTCCTTTTTCAAGTAGATTTCGAGAAGTGAAGATACGTCTGCCTGGCACGCCCCACCACACGGCCGTAGGTTAAGCCGTGCCATCCTCTGTGCATATTCTTCAAGTCTTCAACCGCGCCCAGTGTGAACCACGGTTACACACACGGCAAGATTTCAAGCCTTGCCTTCGTCTGTGCATAATCTTCAAGTCTTCATCCGTGTCCAGTGTGTAGCACGGTTACACCTACTGCTAGATTTCAAGCCGTGTCTTCATCTGGTTGATGTTCCACACTTTCTTCTCCTTGGCAGATCTATCTTCCACCACGGCTTCAAGCACGGTTTATCCCACGGGTTCCACCACGGTCGTGCCTTAAGCCGTGTCTCTCTCTATTCAAAGACCTCATTTTCGCCTTCTTGTCCAGTGTGTAGCACGGTTTGAACCTTGGCCGTGCCTCAAACCGTGCTTCCCCGGTGGTGTAATTTCTTGTCTTGATCCAAGTTGTAGATGGCTTCTCTAAAATACTTGAATTAGCATCCTTTACTCCATTTTAACCTGATTTATCACGATGATAGAATTAAAGTACCATTTCCTTATGATTTCTATAAAATCAATAATAATTTAACATAATTTATACTATAAAGATTGAGTATAAAATGGCTCTATCAAATTCCCCCACACTTAAACTCTTGCTTGTCCTTAAGCAATTGCATCAAATCAATTGAGAAATCAATCATAAATTATACAAGCTTTCTTTTCATCATTCCAAGTATCTATTCATTTGTAATTCATGACTTGTAATTTAATGTCTACTACTTCAACCCAATTGGTTTCCTGTGATCAAATTACTTTGGACAAAATTCAATAGCTAATCTAAACAAAACAAACTTTTATCCTCATGTTTAGCAAAAGAATTTTTATTCCAAAAGTAAATACTAAATCCACTAAGGAAAAACACCCAATTAAACTTCATTGGACATGAGCAAACATATAATCCTTGCAACATAAAGTTAAAGCATATAGTATAAGCTCTTTGCTAGATATTCTCCCTTTTATACATCTTTGTTTTATTCAATGAATGTTTACATTCATGTTCTTTTGATTTATTCAAGCATCTGTTTTGACGGGTTTTTGCCCGCTTCTTTTCATGAACTTTCGCCTTTTTCGCCCTTATCGTTATAGTGAGTTCATTGAGTCGGCAACATCCCGAGCTCATCACTCAAGTGATCGGGTTTTAAGATACCCCTACGGACTCTTCCTCACTCTAACATTTAAGTTTGAATACTCTTAACTCAATTAGTTGAATCATTGGAGTAATGGCTATGCTTGATTCTTTCTTTCTTTTTTTTTTTTTTTTCACTAAGTGTTATGATTGCTTTACAAAACAACTTCAAAGAGTATACAGTAGCTAATATAACCTAGAAGTAAACTTGTTTATTTTTCACTTAAGGACTCGACTTACTCTTAGACTTCCAATTCTAAAGCAAAATACAAGGTAAATTTGTTTCTTAAAGATTTCACTACTTAATTTTAACCATGTATTCTAATCGCACCAGTGGGTGAGTAAAACATTTGAACAAGTCAATTTCACATTTTGTAGATGCTTATTACAACATTTAGTACAATCTCTAGATTTCATGATAATTTTGAAAAAAATTGGCTTAAAATTACATAAGGACAAACATTCAGAGTATAAGTTAGTTCTCTATTCTCTATATTTTATTATCCTCTCCCCCACACTTAGCTTGAACAGTGTCATCACTGTTCCTAATTCAGCACAATTGAAGAGGAATTAACAACACAAAGGACATTAGAGAATAAGAGAGAGGAAATATTGGTACTTCCCTAGTATTGGAGTGCTCCCTTTAAGCTCTGGAAAGTGTCATCTAATGATATGTATCCTTGCTGCAGCCGATCCAAAGAGTTCAAAACTACACTAAAATCAAAACAAACTAAACTAAAACAAAACAAAACTAAAACAAACCAAAACTAATGCAAAACAAAACTTTTTTTTTTTTTTACATGGGTTGCCTCCCATGAAGCGCCTTTCTTTAACGTCTTTGGCTAGACGTTCCTGGCTAAATATTCGGATAAGGATTTAGATTCCAGCCTTGGTGCTTGAGGTGATGGGTTAATAATATCCGCAACAAAAACAGGAGATGGGTTAATAACATCCGCAACATAAACAGGAGAGATATCGTTAGGGTGTTTCATGGCATCATAAATGTTAAATCTAATCACTTCACCATCAAATTCCATAGTGAGGGTGCCATCATTTACATCGATTTTCGTTTTAGAAGTCTTAAGGAATGGTCGCCCTAATAATATCAGTGATGAAGTATGAGAATCACTATCGTCCATGTCAAGCACATAAAAATCAGTAGGAAAAACCAACCCATTGACTTGAACTAAAACATCCTCTAGAACTCCCTCAGGATAAACATTGGACCTATCAGCAAGTTGAACAATAATACCCGTTTCCTTTAAAGGACCAACATTTAAACGTTGATAAACAGACAATGGCATGACATTGATAGAAGCTCCTAGATCACACATGGCTTTAGCGATTCCAAGATTACCTATTTTGCAAGGAATAGTAAACATACTTGGATCCTCGCATTTAGGAGGGAGCTTCTTTTGAATAATAGCTGAAACATTTTCACTCATACTAATCTTTTCATTGCCTTTCAGCTTCCTTTTGTCAGTGCACAAGTCCTTGAGGAATCTAGCATAGCGAGGTATTTGCTTAATTGCATCAAGTAAAGGAATATTTACCTCGACTTTACAAAACGTTTCCAGAATCTCTTTTTCTTCCGCTTCCTTCTTGGATTTCGCTAATCTGGAGGGAAAAGGAGGTGGTATCAATGTGACCTTCGATGGCTTATCTAGAGACTTGCTAATCTGGTCGCCCTGCTGTTTCGGAGTCGAAGTCTCTTTCTTGGTCTCTTCCTCAAGATTAGATGGATTTCCTTTCTTATTTGATCCCTGCAATTCTGTTCCACTTCTCAAGGTAATTGCATTAACGCTTTGCTTCGGGTTTGTAATAGTTTGAGAAGGTAACTTACCTTGAGTTTCTAACCTATTGATAGCTGAAGCAAGTTGACTTACCTGATTTTCCAGGTTGTGGATGCTTTGCTTTGTCTCATCCTGAAATTGTTTTGTATTAACGGCAAGTGATTTAACAATTTCCTCAAGGGACATACCGGAAGTGGAAGGAGCCTGTGATACTTGGTTTGATGGCTTGGGTTGGAATTGTTGGAAGTTTTGTGGTTTATTGCCATATCTGAAGTTAGGGTCATCCCTCCATCCGGGATTGTAAGTGTTTGAATAGGGATCATATTTCCTTTGTGGCTGTCCTGGGAATCCGCCTACAGCATTGGCGTGTTCATGGTTGTCATCTTGCAATGTGGGACACATGTCGGTCGGATGACTAGGAGCAGCACAAATTCCACAAGCTTTCACCTGTTGGGTATTTCCAAGAGCTAGCTACTGCACAAGGGAGGTAAGATTAGAAATTTGATGTTCAAGGTTAGACACACTTACCTCATTTACCTTCCTTGAAGACGTATCGTGCCTATACCCAAATTGTTGTGAATTGGCAGCCATAATGGAGATCAATTCCCTAGCTTGACCAGGGGTTTTGTTTACTATGGCGCCTCCACTTGCAGCATCCATCATCTTCCTCTCCTTCGGAAGTAGGCCCTCGTAGAAGTATTGGATAAGGAGTTGTTCAGATATCCCATGTTGTGGGCAACTTGCACACAATTGCTTGAACCTCTCCTAATACTCATGAAGTGTCTCAGTGTCCCTCTGTTTTATACCACAAATTTCTCTTCTTATACCAGCGGCTCTGGATGCGGGGAAGAATTTGTCCAAGAAGAGTCTCACCATATCTGTCCAAGTGGTGATAGAACCTGGAGGCAAATAAAACAACCAATCTTTAGCTTTAGTACTTAAAGAAAATGGAAAAGCACGTAGCTTGATTTGATCGTCAGTTATTCCTTGCGGCCTCATACTAGAACACACTATATGGAACTCTTTCAAATGCTTGTGAGGATCTTCATTTTCAAGACCATGAAATGTAGGTAGCAGATGTATCAACCCAGATTTCAATTCGAATTCTACGGCTAGTTCGGGGTAGTGAATACAAAGTGGTTCTTAATTCACATCCGGCGCAGCCAACTCGCTTAAGGTTCTCTCGAGATTTGCCATGTCTTCCTCTTTTTCAGAATCAAAGGATGAATCTGACAAGTTCGATACTAAGTTCGGTTCGGGGGATGATCTAGCTTCTTGTCGCAACCTCTTTAGAGTCTTCTCAATCTCTGGATTATAAGTTAGTTCACCTGTCTAAGAAGAACGAGTCATACAAGAATAGAAATAAATTTAACACCAATCCCCGGCAACGGCGCCAAAATTTGATGGGTGTCGAATCCAACAAAAATAAAACCTACTCCTAGACAATTATATGATTTGTATATAGTGGTGAGTAGGGTCGAATCCACAGGGATTGGTAAAGATATTTCTATTCAAAGAGAACAATAAGAAAAAGGAAAATGGGGAGTTTTGTTTGTGAATCAAATAAAGTAAAACAAGGTAAGAAAATCAGATATTGGTAAAAGCCTAGCCAAAGGAATCAAGATGGTTTAATTCTAGGAATTGATCATCGATGCAAATGTTCTCTATTCTTGTTCTAGATAAATTGGTTATGGTTATTAACAAGCTCTAACAACCGATCTCTCCTTACTTCCTCGATAACCTCGGACAAGCGCTTTGAATTATTTCTCTTATTGATTAAACAACCCTTAGACAAGCGCTTAGGATTTAATCTATCAATAGCATTAAGATCTAGAGAGACCACCAATTCATGCCAGTAAATTATAAGATAACCTATTTAAACATGATCACACACCTCCATAACATGAATTCGATCATCTCTTTTATAACCAAACATGTTATTGCGTCACTAAGACTAGAACAATCAAACAATTACGGATTTGACGTGCTAGTTGACAATATATTAACTTGCTAATTGAGTAGAAGAGCTCTATTCATACCAATCAACAAAGATAATAATGACAAAACGATCAGAAGATATATGAATACCCGAAAGCAAAGAATAGAATAAATACAAGTCAATTAGACCTCACAATTCGTGGAGAATTAAACATCTATGACCCTTTGGCTAGAAAAGTAGCTTAGCTACACATGTTCATCAATAAAACGAAAATAAAAGATAGAAACATAATGAACCCTATTGCTTGCTCTGCCTCCAAGATGATCCAAGGTTCTTCAAGATCCAAAGATTCAAAAGTTGTCCTAACCCTCTAGGGTTGGCTTTATTTATACTATTAGATGGATAGCATGTGATCTTTTGCTAGCAAGATACGAAAATATCTTTCCTTTTTGAAGTAGATTTCGAGAAGTGAAGATACGTCTACCTGGCACGCCCCGCCACACGGCCGTGGGTTAAGCCGTGCCATCCTCTGTGCATATTCTTCAAGTCTTCAACCGCGCCCAGTGTGAACCACGGTTACACACACGGCAAGATTTCAAGCCGTGCCTTCGTCTGTGCATAATCTTCTAGTCTTCATCCGTGTCCAGTGTGTAGCACGGTTACACCCACGGCTAGATTTCAAGCCGTGTCTTCATCTGGTTGATGTTCCACACTTTCTTCTCCTTGGCAGATCTATCTTCCACCACGGCTTCAAGCACGGTTTATCCCACGGGTTCCACCACGGCCGTGCCTTAAGCCGTGTCTCTCTCTGTTCAAAGACCTCATTTTCGCCTTCTTGTCCAGTGTGTAACACGGTTTGAACCTTGGCCGTGCCTCAAATCGTGCTTCCTCCGGTGGTGTAATTTCTTGTCTTGATCCAAGTTGTAGATGGCTTCTCTAAAATACTTGAATTAGCATCCTTGACTCCATTTAACCTGATTTATCACGATGATAGAATTAAAGTACCATTTCCTTATGATTTCTATAAAATCAATAATAATTTAACACAATTTATACTATAAAGATTGAGTATAAAATGGCTCTATCACCCATGTACTTCCCTCCGGCGATGTAAATCCTTGTCTTTGAACCAAGTTGTAGATGACTTCTCTAGTTTACTTGAATTGGCATCCTTGACTCCATTTAACCTGATTTATCACGATGATAGAATTAAAGTACCATTTCCTTATGATTTCTATAAAATCAATAATAATTTAACACAATTTATACTATAAAGATTGAGTATAAAATGGCTCTATTAGATATCTTTAAATCTTTCGTCCATATTTGAAGGATATCTTCTACACACCAGAGAGGAAGCTACCTTAGGTATAAATAGTCGTCTTTGAAGAGAGAGAAAGTAGGAGGAAGGCAGAAAACACATCCTGGAATTTTGGAGAACAACAACAGTCAAAGGAATTTTTGAGCTTTAATTCTAGAAGTGTTTCACACATGGATTTGATTATTTCGTTTTGTTATTCCTTGAGAACCATGTGTAGCTAATTATTTCATACCCGGATCTTACGAAAGTCTGATTACTATGTAACATTGGGTTTATTGCGAAATTAATGACGATTGAGCATCTTTGATTTCATCCATGTTGTTTATTATATATTGTTGATTTGATGTTTGGCCAGCATTAGATTTCATTGATTTTTGATAAGTTGATTGGAAAATCTCTTGTTTGAATAGATCATACATTGGATGAAAAGGCTTGTATGCAATCTAGGGATAGAAAGCATAAGTTTTCCATATTAGATTGGATATAATGTTTAATCTAATTGAGGGTTGTGGTATAGTCATGCAATTCTGATTATTGTTAATAAAAGAGGGATCTTTGTTAATACGGTTAGAATTAGGAGTTAGTGATTTTGGAAGAAACATTGACTTAGTGTTAGATGCCCCGCGGATCAGAGATAATCAGTATTCATTAATTAGTTTTCTAAGGATTGAAGTTGCATAGTAATTAGATGAGTAGTAAGAGTAGGGTATGCGTTGGAACATTGGATTTGATAATTTAACTCATTGTTTGATATTCATTGATTTCAGTTCTATTAGATAATTTAAGTTTAATTTAGGTAATTTGGTTAAATCAATTCACTCGAAATTGTGCGGTTAGATAGTCGGTTTGAGGTTAGTATTAGTACTTGTAGATCCTTGAGGGAACGATATCCGTGCTTAAACTCTATACTATTGTAATCGATAGGTGCACTTGCCTAATTGATCGCAAGGAAGAGTCGGAGTAAAAAGGATTTTAATTTGTATGATTGCGATTTCATCAACAAGTTTTTGGCGCCATTGCCGGGGATCGGCGATATTAAGAACACTAAACGCTGACTAATCTGACCATTTCTTCTCTTATCATTTGTTATCCTTGGTTTTACTTTCTTATAAAGGGAACTAATTAAATTGGTTTTCTTTGCAGTTTATGACAAGGAGCTCTTCTTCTAAACTCCTTGAATTCGACCCAGAGATTGATCGGACAGTCAGAACGAAATTAAAGAGTGCTGAACCTGCTGTGAGTGAAGAGGAATTACTGCTGATTGAGAGTGAGAATTTAGTAGATAAGAACAGTCAATCAGTGAACAGCAGCGAATCTCATATTGAAGCAATGGCGGACGAACGTAGGACCATGGTTCAGTACGCTTGGCCTACTTTGGGTAATACCGGATCGTGTATAGTGATGCCTGCAATAGAGGCCAACAACTTTGAAGTCAAGGCCTCTACAATGAATATGATCCACAATCAATGCCAATTTGATGGATTACCTGACGAGGACCCCCATGCTCATATTCAGATGTTCCTAGACATCTGTGTTACCGTTAAACAGAACGGGGTGTCCGATGAGGCACTAAAGTTACATCTGTTTCCTTTCACTTTGAGAGGAAAAGCGAGGCAGTGGTTCAGTTCTTTGGACCGGGACTCCATCACGACTTGGACCCAGCTGGCGGAAACATTTTTGGACTATTACTTTCCGCCTTCTAAAACTGCCAGGTTGAGGAATGATATCACATCGTTCCTTCAGTTGGAAAATGAGCCACTCCATGAAGCTTGGTTGCGATTTAAGGACTTTCTTAGGCGGTGCCCACACTACCAAATGCCTAACTGGTTGCAAGCCTCAACTTTCTATAATGGGCTTCATTATCCGACGCGACAAACCATCGATGCTGCTGCTGGTGGCACACTTGATGTAAAGACTCCTGAAGAAACTTTAGAATTGTTTGAGAACATGGCCAAGAACAACCATCAATGGAGAAACGCCAGAGCAAGACCGAGAGTGGCAGGTGTTCATGAAGTGGAAATGATGACCACCATTGCGGCAAAGGTCGATGCTCTAGCTAGAAAGGTCGATGGGATGGCGATATCTGCACCACCCCTATATAATCCAACCGATTCATAAACCGATTTCATGGCTCAAGGGACTACAAAGAAGATTGATTATGTAGGTAACCCTATAAGGCCTCAGAACAACCCTTACAGCAACACCTATAATCCAGGTTGGTGCAATCACCCCAATTTTTCATGGAGTAATCCACAATTCCCTCAAGGTAATGCACTTGCACCGGGATTCCAAAGGCCTCCTCCACCACCTCTTCCAGAAAAGAAGTCCAATCTAGAGGACATGATCTCCAAGTTCATCCAAACATCCGAGCAACGCCAACAATCCACAGAGGCAGCTCTAAGGAACCATGAGGCGTCCATTCATAACTTGGAAACTCAGGTAGGTCAGATAGCAAAATTGCTTTCAGAAAGGCCGCAAGGATCCTTGCCTGGAAACACCGAACCCAATCCTCGGGAATAGGTAAAGGCAGTGACTCTAAGGAGCGGTAAGGAATTGCAATCTGACACTATTGGACTGCAAGGGGTTGCGCTTGAAAAAGGGGTTGAGAAGAAAGAAGAAGGGGGTGTTGAGAAGGAACACGGGGCTGAGGAGATCAAAGAGAAAGAGTGTGTTCAAGGGAAATTTAAAGCATCCACTGTTTAGCCATACAAGCCTCTAATTCCATATCCGAGACGTCTGAAAAAGGATAAGGATCAAGAGCACTTCGGTAAGTTTCTAAACTTATTTAAACAATTACATATCAACATACCGTTTGTGGAAGCTCTTGCGCAGATGCCCAGGTACGCGAAATTCCTAAAGGATTTGCTCTCGAATAAGAAACGGTTGGAAGATATCTCTACTGCAGTTGTTGGAGCTGAGTGTTCGACGATTTTGCAAAACAAGTTGCCCAAGAAGCTCAAGGATCCAGGTAGTTTCACTATTCCATGCTTAATAGGTGAACTACCGATGGAGAGAGCTTTGGCGAATCTCGGGGTGAGCATAAACCTGATGCCATACTCATTGTTCAAGCAACTGAACTTGGGAGAGCCAAAGCAAACGAGGATGAGCCTGCAACTGGCAGATCGCTCGATCAAGTTCCCTAGAGGAATCATTGAGGGCGTCCTGGTTAAGGTAGAAAACTTTATCTTCCCTATTGATTTTGTAATCCTTGATATGAATGCAGATGTGGAGGTCCCACTGATCTTAGGACGACCATTTTTTGCCACTGTAAAAGCTGTGATTGATGTGGCGGATGGAAGATTAGTTTTGAGAGTGGGGGAGGATGAACTAGTGGTGAGAATCCCAGCAGCACTGAAACAAACCTTGGACGCCGACGATACATGTTATGCTATAGATTGTGTTGACAGGTCGGTAATGAGTGTTATGCAAGAGTTGATGTGTAGAGACCCTCTTGAATTGAGTTTGATAGCGGATGATGATGAAGTGAGTGAAAATGTGGAGATTCAAAATGTGAAAGCTCATCTGAGAGCTTGTGAGGAAGTAATTTGTAGAAAGGGGTTTGAGAAGATTGGGGTTAGTGAGGAAGGAAGATTGAAACCGTCGGTTGAGGAACCCCCAGAACTTGAGTTGAAGCAACTCCCTGAGTACCTTGAATATGCCTTTTTGGAGGTCGATTCTAAACTCCCTGTCATTATTTCAGCTGGTTTGACAAGGGAGCAAAGGGATAGCTTACTAAGGGTCTTGAAGGAGCACAAGAGTGCTCTTGCTTGGAAGATATCTGATATAAAGGGTATTAGTCCTTCGTTTTGCACCCATAAGATCTTGTTAAAGGAGCATTTCAAACCTGTGGTGCAACCTCAAAGAAGGTTAAACCCTAACATGAAAGAAGTGGTCAAGAAGGCGGTGATTAAGCTCTTGGATGCAGGGTTAATCTACCCTATTTCCGACAGTTCTTGGGTAAGCCCTATACAAGTGGTACCCAAGAAAGGGGGAATGACTGTGGTCCCCAATGAAAGGAACGAATTGATACCCATGAGAACTGTTACGGGATGGCGAGTGTGCATTGATTATAGACGGCTGAATGAGGCAACTCGCAAGGATCACTTCCCCCTCCCTTTTGTGGATCAAATGCTAGAGCGGTTAGCAGGACATCTATACTACTATTTTTTAGACGGTATGTCGGGATATTTTCAGATCCAAATCTCTCCTGAGGACCAAGAAAAGACTACCTTTACTTGTCCCTACGGTACTTTTGCATATAGGCGCATGCCTTTTAGGTTATGCAACGCACCGGCTACGTTTCAGCGGTGTATGCTAGCCATCTTTGAGGATTTGGTAAAGGACATTATGGAAGTCTTTATGGACGATTTCTCCGTCTTTGGTGATTCCTTTGATTCTTGTCTCAATAATTTGGAGAGAGTGTTGATTCGATGTGAAGAGACAAATCTGGTTTTGAATTGGGAGAAATGTCACTTCATCGTGAAGGAGGGTATTGTTCTAGGTCATAAAATTTCTCATAGAGGAATCGAAGTGGATAGTGCTAAGGTGGACACAATTGCAATACTTCTACCACCTTCTTCAGTAAGAGCCATTCGGAGTTTCCTTGGGCATGCTGGCTTTTATAGAAGGTTCATTAAGGACTTCTCTAAAATAGCCCGTCCGTTGACACGGTTATTAGAAAAGGACATACCTTATGAATTCACCAATGAATGCCTTCAAGCGTTTAATAAGCTTAAGGAATTGTTGACCAAAGCACCTATCATGGTGGCTCCTGATTGGGATCTTCCTTTCGAATTATTGTGTGATGCAAGTGATTTTGCTGTTGGAGTGGTTTTGGGACAAAGGAGGGATAAGCACTTTCAGCCTATTTATTATGCTAGTAAGACCCTCACAGGTGCTCAAGAGAACTACACCACGACCGAAAAGGAACTCCTTGCTGCAATTTTTGCTTTTGACAAGTTTCGGTCTTATTTAATTTTGTCTAAGGTAATTGTTTACACTGACCATTCAGCTCTCAGGTTTTTATTATCTAAGACAGATGCCAAATCGTGACTCATTCGGTGGATATTGCTTCTCCAAGAATTCGATTTGGAGATTCGGGATAAAAAGGGAGCGAGAATCTAGCTACTGATCATCTTTCTCGATTGGAGAACCTGCATTTGGAGAAATTGGATGAAGATGAGATTGATGATGCTTTTCCAGAGGAAGGACTTTATCAGATTAACGAGGTAAGTGACACTTTCGATCCTTGGTTTGCTGATTTTGCTAACTATCTTGTTTGCAAAGTACTCCCTAGTGACAAAACGCCTCAGCAAAAGAAGCGGTTCTTTGCTGAGTTAAAGCACTATTTTTGGGAGGAACCATTCTTGTTTCGTGTTTGTGCAGATCAAGTGATTAGACGATGTGTAACCGAGCAAGAAGGGCAAGAGATTTTGAAGCACTGTCACACCGAGCCAACTGGCGGTCATTATAGTGTGAATCGGACAACCCACAAGGTTTTGGAATCTGGATTTTATTGGCCAAGTATATTCAAAGACTCCTTCAGGTTTGTGAAGACATGTAACAGGTGCCAACGTGTAGGTAGTATATCAAAACATGATGAGATGCCCCAGAACTTCATTTTGGAGTGTGAGATCTTCGACGTGTAGGGGATCGATTTTGTGGGCCCTTTCCCAAATTCTTTCGGGAATAAGTATATACTTCATGGGTGTCGAATCCAACAAAAATAAAACCTACTCCTAGACAATTATATGATTTGCATATAGTGGTGAGTAGGGTCGAATCCACAGGGATTGGTAAAGATATTTCTATTCAAAGAGAATAATAAGAAAAAGGAAAATGGGGAGTTTTGTTTGTGAATCAAATAAAGTAAAAAAAGGTAAGAAAATCAGATATTGCTAAAAGCCTAGCCAAAGGAATCAAGATGGTTTAATTCTAGGAATTGATCATCGATGCAAATGTTCTCTATTCTTGTTCTAGATAAATTGGTTATGGTTATTAACAAGCTCTAACAACCGATCTCTCCTTACTTCCTCGATAACCTCGGACAAGCGCTTTGAATTATTTCTCTTATTGATTAAACAACCCTTAGACAAGCGCTTAGGATTTAATCTATCAATAGCATTAAGATCTAGAGAGACCACCAATTCATGCCAGTAGATTATAAGATAACCTATTTAAACATGATCACACACCTCCATAACATGAATTCGATCATCTCTTTTATAACCAAACATGTTATTGAGTCACTAAGACTAGAACAATCAAACAATTACGGATTTGACGTGCTAGTTGACAATATATTAACTTGCTAATTGAGTAGAAGAGCTCTATTCATACCAATCAACAAAGATAATAATGACAAAACGATCAGAAGATATATGAATACCCGAAAGCAAAGAATAGAATAAATACAAGTCAATTAGACCTCACAATTCGTGGAGAATTAAACATCTATGACCCTTTGGCTAGAAAAGTAGCTTAGCTACACATGTTCATCAATAAAACGAAAATAAAAGATAGAAACATAATGAACCCGGTTGCTTGCTCTGCCTCCAAGATGATCCAAGGTTCTTCAAGATCCAAAGATTCAAAAGTTGTCCTAACCCTCTAGGGTTGGCTCTATTTATACTATTAGATGGATAGCATGTGATCTTTTGCTAGCAAGATACGAAAATATCTTTCCTTTTTCAAGTAGATTTCGAGAAGTGAAGATACGTCTGCCTGGCACACCCCACCACACGGCCGTGGGTTAAGCCGTGCCATCCTCTGTGCATATTCTTCAAGTCTTTAACCGCGCCCAGTGTGAACCACGGTTACACACACGGCAAGATTTCAAGCCGTGCCTTCATCTGTGCATAATTTTCAAGTCTTCATCCGTGTCCAGTGTGTAGCACGGTTACACCCACGGCTAGATTTCAAGCCGTGTCTTCATCTGGTTGATGTTCCACACTTTCTTCTCCTTGGCACATCTATCTTCCACCACGGCTTCAAGCATGGTTTATCCCATGAGTTCCACCACCGCCGTGCCTTAAGCCGTGTCTCTCTCTGTTCAAAGACCTCATTTTCGCCTTCTTGTCTAGTGTGTAACACAGTTTGAACCTTGGTCGTGCCTCAAACCGTGCTTCCTCCGGTGGTGTAATTTCTTGTCTTGATCCAAGTTATAGATGACTTCTCTAAAATACTTGAATTGGCATCCTTGACTCCATTTAACCTGATTTATCACGATGATCGAATTAAAGTTCCATTTCCTTATGATTTCTATAAAAACAATAATAATTTAACACAATTTATACTATAAAGATTGAGTATAAAATGGCTCTATCAATACTCGTGGCAGTGGATTATGTGTCGAAATGGGTAAAAGCCCAAGCTTTGTCCACCAATGATGCCAGAGTAGTGGTGAAATTCTTAAAGAAACTTTTTTCTAGGTTTGGAGCACCACGGGCTTTAATTAGTGATAGGGGAACACATTTCTGTAATGTGCAATTGGAGAAAGTGCTAAAGCGGTATGGAGTCACCCATAGATTAGCAACCCCCTATCATCCTCAAATGAGTGGTCAAGTGGAAGTTTCAAACCATGAACTCAAAAGAATTCTAGAAAAGACAGTGGAGCACCACCGAAGGGACTGGTCGGAAAAACTAGACGATGCATTGTGAGCGTACAGGACTGCATTCAAAACTCCTTTGGGTACCACTCCATACTGACTAGTGTTTGGGAAAGCTTGCCACCTACCAGTGGAGTTGGAACATCGAACCTTTTGGGCTATGCGTACTCTCAACATAGATCTAGAGGCTGCTGGAAAAAAGAGGAAGTTTCAGTTGAACGAACTCGATGAATGGCGCGCGATGGCCTATGATAACATGTGCATTTATAAAGAGAAGGTGAAGAGGTATCACGACCAGCGGATTCATCATCCGAAACAATTCCGTGAGGGAGATCACGTTCTCTTGTTCAACTCGCGGCTGAAACTTTTTCCAGGCAAGTTGAGATCGAGATGGTTTGGACGATTCAAAGTACACAAAGTCTTTCCCCATGGAGCTGTGGAATTGGAACACCCGGATGGGCACACTTTTAAGGCAAATAGACAGTACCTGAAGCTGTATTTTGGGACTCAAGGGGAGAAAGAGGGCCAAGAGGAGTTTAGACTCCACCCTCTGGTGACTTAATCAGAAGGAGCTTCATTTCGTCGAGCAAACGACGTTAAACAAAAGCGCTTGATGGGAGGCAACCCATGCAATTAGGTAAGTTTCATTTTTGTTTTGAGTTATCACCATATTTGTTTTTCTTTTTCTAAGGTTTTGTAGAGGAGTATTTATGAAGAAGCTTTTTGAGGAGATGGACTTCAAGAAATAATCAAGAGAAGGAAAATTTTAACCTTCAGGAAACACACGGATGACATACACGGGCGTGTATCACGCCCGTGTAAAGAGAAAGGTAAACCACAGAGTAATACACGGTCAAGTCACACGGGCGTGTGACTGATCGTGTATACAAGGAAATTTTGAACAAGGAAGACATGGCTAAGGGAAACGGCCGTTTATCAAATCTGTGTATGGGGAGCAAGCCACAGAGGAACACACGGTCAGGCCACACAGGCGTGTGTCCAACCGTGTATGAGAGGTAAGTTTTCTAACTAGAAGTCAGAGGGGTACACGGTTGTATAACACGGCCGTGTGTTATACCCGTGCTTTCGCAAAAAAGAAAAAAAAAGTGAGCTTAAGCCTATACACGGGCGCATTACACGCCCGTGTATGGGGACCGTGTGTGTTCGGGTATTTATACCCTTTTTGATAACCGTACCCCTCATTTTCAGTACACTCTCATCTACATTTTTTTTCTCTCTATACATCATTCACTTTCCATTCCCTTGTTGGTTTCCCTCTCCCATTGCTTTGACAAGGTAAGATCTCTCTCATTCTTCTTCCTTTCTCTTGCTTCCCTCTCTATTTTCTCACTCAAGGTCAGATTTCCATGTGAATGTGGCGTGTTATGACATGTGGAGGATAATGAAACCTTAGGGCTTTTGTTTATCTGAGTATGGATGATGTTTTTCATGCGATTTATGAAGTTTTTCCATTCTCCATTGCTCGATCTTTGTTTAGATTAGAAAATCTAGGGTTTCGAACTGTTCATGCGTGATCCTTTGTGATTGGGACGTATTTTGGATTGCATGCTGAAGGGATTTTTGCTTTAAGAACCATTAGTGCATGTGATTGATGATTCTCCCATAATTTCTTGCAATACACGGTCGTTTATGAGTTGTTTTTCAAATTTTGGCGGGGATTTTCTGATATACATGGCTACAATACACTCCCGTGCCCAAGAACCGTGTATGATGCTGTGAACCTTAATTTTGATGGTTTTGCGTGCTTCTGTGATGTTAATGGTGGAGATTCCTTGTTTGCGATGTGGTTATTTGATGTATTACCTATGGGCTTTGTTTGTTTTAGACTCTTTTATTCTTGGTATGATCAAGTTCTGCTTATTTCCCTTTTCAGATGCCACGCGTCAAGACTGTTGCTCAAAAGAAGAAAAGAAGCTGATCCGAAACGGGTAGTTCAAGCCAATCTAGAGCTCTTCGATACCCTGTAAATATTCGAAAGAAGGATAAAGAACTTTTTACCCTATATAAGTCGAAAAAGGTCATCAAACCGAATGTGGTGTTGGGCTGGGACGTTTTGAGAAGATTTGGGTTGGTCCAACAATTTGAGAGGCTCTTAGCTGACCGACCCTAGTTTCACCTGTTCATGATTGAAGAAGACTTATACGAGGAGTTCATTCTTACTTTCTTAGCCACCTTCAAGATCTTAGGTACAATGAATGCTGGTGTATGAAACGAAGTTGAGTTTCTGGCCCAAGGTGAGTACCATAAGATGTCCATGACCGAGTTCATAGAGGCTATGGGCATCTATGATGAGGGTTTTCTTCAAACCCCTGAGTTTCGCACCCTTATGGTTTCGTAAGGCTCAGCGAGTTCTATCTCTTTATGGACTTGGTATGGTATTGGTGCCTACAGTGCCTCTCACACCAAGGCCTCTCAACTGAAAAATAGAGTACATCATATCCTACATTACATTATGGCTCGCTCTACCACTAGTAGGATCGATTCAGAGGGCGTTGTTAACACCAGAGACTTATTTCAGTTGTGGGCCATGCATACTGGAACCCGCGTCAATGTGGGTGTTTTTACCGCTTTTTGCCTTCAGCGCTAGGCAGAGAAAGGACCAAAAGGGGTTTTCCTAGGTGCTCTAATTATTAGAATTTTGAAAAAATTGGGTCTATTCCCACATCGAGCACCTAGTGATTTCATTGGGCGATCTCTGAAGCTTAAGGCCAAGATATTAAGCTATTGGAATTTCCAACCAATTGACGTTGGCGCTGAAGAGGAGATAGGGGAAGAGGAAGAAGAGGAACCACAACTGGAGGCTAAACCGTCCGTCAATGTGTAGATGCTAGAGCTAGTTTCTCAACTATCGCGTGATGTGGGAGAAATAAAGAAAAACCAGAAAATGATGAAGCAGAAGATCACTAAGGTGGAAAAAACGGCAGAAGAGATTGAAGAAGTTTTTAATCGATTGCTTCACCAAGCTTGGTGAGAAGTTGGACATTCAGTTCTCTTCCTATGCCAACTCAAGCGAAGAAGACGTGATCCCTCCCGAACCGATCAGCCGATAGAGGCATACTGAGGGAGGATCGTCTTCTGCTCCACCTGCTCCATCGGAGGAAAGCCCCCACAGACCAGGCAAGGAGCGAATGGTTGCTGAGGAAAACTCCGACGATGAAGACTATGTGTCTGAGACGGATGATGACTGATTTTTCTTAACTATTTGCTAACTTGTCTGTATAACCCTGAATTGTTTCTGTTGACTATTTGCTGTGACTTTGATTATCTGTGATAAACTTGGATGATATTGACTTGTGCTTATTTGTTTTGGTGATAATCATTTCTTTTAGTTTCTCTTTTAGTGTCTTTTGTTTTTATGATTTTATCTATACCTATTTAGACTTTCGCTGGTGCTGATTGAATGTTGAAAGCTGATGATCTCAGAAGGATGATTCAAGGATTTTGCACTTAAATGGAGTTTCCTCTGTGAATGACTTGCCACTTATAGATTTCAGGGGAGTTTCAGTTTTCTTTCTCCTTTTATTTTCCTTGTTTCTATTTTCTTTCCTTAGTGTACTTTGTGGGCAGACATTGGGGACAATGTCTGATTTTAAGTGTGGGAAAGGGAATAGAAAGAACAGAAAGATATCACAAGAGCAATGAACATATGGAATTTTAAATGCTCAATTTCCCTTGTTTAAGTAACATTTGGAAGCTTAATGATGATGAGAAATAATTGCTCAGGAAACATGAAATTTCACTTGTATAGGCAGCTATTTCATGGGAATTTTTTCGAATTTTGCATTATTATCTTATTTTGTATTCTCTTTACCTTTTTAGAGTTATAGTATGGTATCCATGTGAGGGAGACTTACTTGTTATTTAGGCTTTCATTTCAGATTTAGGATTTGATTTTGCGATCTTGAATGAAGGAACAAGTGATATGATACGCTCAGAACGTATATATAAAATGGGAGCGTAAATTGCAGCAAGTGCACTGGTCGTATCAAGTAATAAAGTGGTGAAAAGTAAGGTTGTCGATCCCTCGAGGAACCAATAGAGTACTAGATCTATGGCAATTCTTATCAATATCTAGGTGATTAAAAAGGGGTTTTGAAATGTCTAATCTAAAAATTTAACTTAAAGCAACAAGGAAAATTTTATGAAGAATCTATCAATTATGAACAAGGGAAATTAGAATTCACCCTAGATTTGTTAATCAAATTGCTACCATGTTATATCAACTTGTGGTTATAAGTTTATTCAAGTGAGTTTAGAAAATCCTTTTTAGGGATGTTGACCTTAAATTAATTAGTCGGCTTCCGCGTCTCCAATTAACCAAGGAATCAAAATTATGTTCATACACCTCCCGATGCTACAAACAACTAATGCCCTAAATCAATTAACCCTAATCCCTTAGTGATTAATTAACAAGAAACATTGCATTGTGCCCTCCATAGACTCTAATTAAACCAATTATCGCAACTCCCGTATTGACAATCAATCTAATTAAGAATTCCTAACAAATCCTCATCAACTCCCGTATCAAAAGGATTTCTAACAATTATAATGAAAGACCAATTACAATTGAAATCAAAGGAATTGCAATCATGAATAATCCTAATAATTCCTAATCATATAACATGGCTACAATTATCCTTTTAACATTCTAGGGTTTCATCCAATTTCCCACAAGGATGATTTAGAACATTATAGTATGAATTGCATAAAAACAATTGAAATAAATAGATGCAATGGAATTCATATTAAACAACAAGATTAAACTAATAAATGGCATAAAAGAAAATAAAGTAAATGGAACAATTGCTATAATCTTCAAGAGCTTCAATCTTCCAAAATGACTCCTTGAATTCTTCAATTGAAAGCAAACTTCAACAAAATGACATTCTTTCTTCAAACTAAACTTTGGAAAAATTTAAAGTACCTAAAGAAATTCTAATGAGGCTAGAACAAAGAAGAAGAAAAAGAATTCTAAACAAAAGAAAGGATGGATTCTCCAACAAAAAGGGATGCTTCCAAGGTTCACACAAGGGGTCTATTTATAGATCCAAAGAGGAGGGGATGAGGTGGATCTGATGAGGATTTGAGTCAGCAAATTAATTAGGATACGATTTTGGAGAGATTCTCGCAATGGATATCCGGGGAGTAATGAAGGCCGGCTCAAGGCCGGTGGCCTTGAATGTAGGCCGGCTTAAAGGCCGGCGGCTTTTCTTCTTTTTGAGGCCGGTTTAAAGGCCGGCTCAAGGCCGGCGGCTTTGAATGTAGGCCGGCCCAAGGACGGCGGCCTTCAGTGCAATCCTTCGCTCACTTCTTAAATTTTGTGAAAAACTCCTCCAATTAACTTGTAATTTACTTTTGGGTCCTCAAAACCTGTATTTTCACAATAAATACCATTAAGTATCATTTCTTTATATTTTCTTATAATATTAAAATAAATTTAATATAAGTCTAAAAGAAAATATAAGTATAATGTGATCTTATCAACATCCCCACACTTGAACTTTTGCTTGTCCTCAAGCAAAATAATTGATTTAAACAAGAGAAATCCATCATTGAACTTCTGGTGCCCATTGTTCTGACCATACTGAAATTTGTAACTAGTATATCTAGTTGAAATTTAGTAGTTAATCTAAATACAACAGATTTTTAATCCCAGTGTTTAACAATAGAAAACAATACTTAGTCCATAAGGAAAAACATTCATTTAAACTTCATTGGTTATTAGCAAGTATCATCTCCCTCAATTTTACTTCTCTAAACAAGATAACAAGGAGTGAAAGCATATGGTATCCATTTTTTCCTAGAATTTCTCCCCTTTTTTTTTTTTTTATGTTTTATTTGCCTTGATTGGCAGCGGAGTGAGACTTCACTCTTCTGAGGGACCAAAGCTCGCCCATGTCAACCTGACTTTCATTAAGGTACTAAATTTTTGCCTTTCCGCCCTTCTCGTTATTGTGAGTTCATTGAGTCGGCACATCCTGGGCTCATCGCCTAAGTGACCAGGTTTTAAAGGGACCCCTATGAACTCTTCCTCACACTAACATTTAAGATTGGATACTCTTAACTCACTTTCCTGAGTTATTGGAGTAAAGGCTCTCTTTTTTTTTTTTTTTTTTTTTTTTTTTTTTTTTTTAAGGGATCACTAAGTAAAATATTTCTTTTACCTCTTTCACTAGGTGTTAAGGTATTCTTAAAGAAATTTCAATAGAGATTTATCCCAACCAATTTTTCCTTGAAGTAAACTTGCTTGTTTTTTCAACTTAAGGACTCAATCTCAAGTTCAAAGGCTCAACATAGGGTAAACCCCGTTCTCTAGAGATTTTACTCTTAAATTTTAACTATGTAAACTAGTCACAACAATTGGCGAGTAGGGCACCAATCTAATTCAATTTCAGGATTTCATTGAAAACACTTAAGGACATAAATAAAGCATGGGATTTGTAAGCTCATGATGTGTGCAATTATACTTCTACATTTATAATCCCTTCCCCACACTTAAATTGGACAATGTCCTCATTGTTCCTAATATATCACAAAATTAAGGAAACGAATGTCAATGCAGAAATTGAAATACTGGTACTTCCCTGGTATAAAATTGTTCATCAGGAAGAAAATTCCTCCTAAAATGTCTGTCATCCTTGGAGTGTCTTGAATGCACTGGTAGCTCTTATCCAGCCTTGAATTAGTTTTTTTTTTTTTTTTTTTTTTTTTTTTTTTAACGAAACTATTATAGATACTTATTAAGCATGGGCTGCCTCCCATGAAGCGCTTGTTTTATAGTCATCAGCCTGACTATCAGGGTTAGCTTACATCAAGGAGTTTAAACAACTCCTTCAACACCATCGTTTTCAGATTAGGATTCCAAGCTTCCTTCCATGGTATGGTGCCCTTCTTTTCAGCTTCCACCAATGTTTTGTAGGTAGATATCAACAAACTTACCTGCTGGATGTCTGCCCTTGACCATCCCAGGATTTCCCTATGTTCATCCAACTGGCCTTGAATCTGCTGCTGCAATTCTTTTGTCATAGGCGCTTGATTAATGTGAGGCCATGGATTTCCTAAATTCAGACACTTATAACCAAACAATTGATTAGAAAAGACATTAGGTTCAAGTGTCTGCATAGGCATTAGTGTCGGCACTGGTGGCTTCTCATAGTCGTCTGTCTTCTCAAAAGCAACAACATTTTCAGTCTGGGGTACTTGTTCACGACCTTTGTTTTCTTGCTCATCTTCATCCCCCCAATCATCTATCTCATTCAAGACAGCTTCAAGAGTGGTTTGCCCTACATCTTCCTCCACATCATTGTTAGTAATTTCACCCTCAGCAGATATGTCAGAATACATTGCTTTCTCATTAGACAAAAACACAGGATCATACATATCAAATGTTACCTGGTCATCTAGTGCTCTAAGGGTGAGCTTACCTTGTCCTACATCAATTAGAGCTTGACCTTGGCTAGGAATGGTCTTCCTAAGATCAGGGTACCTCTCTATCTCTTCCATTTCCAAGACTATAAAGTCAACTGAAAGATGAATTTGTCCACTTTTACTAGACATTCTCCACTATACCCTTTGGTACTTGACACTTCTATCCGCAAGTTGTAAGGTAACGTGCTCCTTACATTCTCCAAGTCCTATTTTTTGAAAATGGACAAGCATTAAATTTATACTTGCACCAGAATCTATAAGTACTTTATCAAAATTAAAAATTACCAATAGTGCAAGAACAGTAAAACTTCCCTGTCTCTTTGTTTTTCTCGGCAAATGGATAAATTCTTTTGTAAGATCATAGAACATTCCCCTATAAGCATCACTGGTTCATCCCTTCAATCTTCCTCTTCTTGTGAGTAAATCCTTCATGAACCAGCATATGATGGCATCTGCTGAAGTGCCTCTGCAAAAGGAATGTTAATTTGCAATTTTTTAAAGACTTCTAAAAATTTAGCAAATTGTGAATCCAATTGTTGTTGCTCACCTCTTGGGAAAGGAATAGGAGGAACATATGCTTTCACTTTTGTGAATTTTGCTTTGGCTCCTCTTCCCTTTTGTTTCCCTTTATCTTCCCCAGGTTAACCTCCTCTTCCTCAAGTTTCTTATCAACCAATTCTTACCACTTCTTAACATAATAGCATTACCCCATAGGATTTTGCTCAGTATTGCTAGGTAAAAGACCCAGATGGTCTATTACTCAACTGTTGAGACATTTGACTAAGCTGATTTTCAAGATTCCTAATGGGCTTGTTGTATTTTGCAACATTGTGTCATCTTTTGCATATAACTTATCATGAAGTTCTTCATTTTAGACTGACCTTCTGAGAAGAGGTATTATGATTAGGATATTGTTGATGGGGGTATTATGATTAGACCTTGCTTTTGAAATCCAGGGGTTTAAGTGCGTTGTTATCATTTCTCCCATGAGAAATTGGATGGTTACGCCACCCTGGATTGTAGGTGTTTGAATAGGTCCTTGATTCCTCTTGGAAATTGTTGACAAAATTTACTTGCTCTCCATGGGATGAGAGGAAACGTTTCTAGATGGGCACTCAAGAGTTGGTGTTGTCCTGAGCATAACTCACAATAAGAAAATTGATTAACATTGAAAGAAGGTGCAGAGGTGAGTTTACTTACCTGGGCGGTAAGAGCAGAAATCGAGCTTTAATGGTTGTCCAATATCATTGACAGATGCCACTCTAACTTACCTCTTTCATGTTGCCAATAATTGCACTAGAGGCCCATTTCATCTATCAAAGCACACCTCATCATATGTCTTACTCATTAGTGACCACCAGAAGCAGCATCTACAGAGATCTCAATGTGTCATCTAAACTGAGATAGAATATCTCAATAAGGAGATTATCTGTAATCCATGATGGGGGCATTTCTAATGCCTCCTTGAATCTTTCCCATGCTTCATAAAGTGTTCACCACTAAACTTACTGAAGTTTTGATGTCATTCTTAACCTAGCAGTTCTAGCTGGTGGAAAAAATCTCTTAAAATTTAGATGAGAGATCTACCCAAGTGGTTACAAGTCTTGTGGCAATGAATTGTACCAAGCCCTAGCTTTTTCTCTAAGTGAAAACGAAAAAGATTGTAGCCTAATTACATCACAATACATTATTTATTTTCACTGTATTACAATATTGAAGAAATACTGCAATAGCTCATCAGACTCTCATTTGGATATCCTCCAAATTGATTTGATTGAACCATTTGAACGAGTGCTGGTTTTAACTCGAAATTATTAGCCTGAATTGTTGGTCTTCTAATTGCAGGACCTGAAACAACAGGTACCGTGTATTCTCGAATGCTCTACCAACACCCTGAATCTGATTGTGTTCTCATCTGCCATGTTCCTTCTTCCTTTCTTCTCTGCTCTCTTCTAATTGTCGCAAGGTGCGTTCTATCTCAAGATTAATTTGGTAGAAGTTCAGCACTCTACATCTTGCGCATAAAAAGACCCTTAAAGAGAATGGAAAACGATCACACAATGATAAGAAAAATTAAATAACAAAATAATTATGCCTAAATTACCAACAGAATTACAAAATCTAATATCTATTAGACCCCGGCAACGGCGCCAAAAACTTGATACGCTCAGAACGTATATATAAAATGGGAGCGTAAATTACAGCAAGTGCACTGGTCGTATCAAGTAATAAAGTGGTGAAAAGTAAGGTTGTCGATCCCTCGAGAACCAATAGAGTACTAGATTTATGGCAATTCTTATCAATATCTAGGTGATTAAAAAGGGTTTTGAAATGTCTAATCTAAAAATTTAACTTAAAGCAACAAGGAAAATTTTATAAGAATCTATCAATTATGAACAAGGAAATTAGAAATCACCCTAGATTTGTTAATCAAATTGCTACCATGTTATATCCAACTTGTGGTTATAAGTTTATTCAAGTGAGTTTAGAAAATCCTTTTTAGGGAGTTTGACCTTAAATTAATTAGTCGCTTCCGCGTCCCAATTAACCAAGAATCAAAATTATTTCATACACCTCCCGATGCTACAAACAACTAATGCCCTAAATCAATTACCCTAATCCCTATGATTAATTAACAAGAAAACATTGCATTGTGGCCCTCCATAGAACTCTAATTAAACCAATTTATCGCAACTCCGTGAACAATCAATTAATTAAGAATTCCTAACAAATCCTCATCAACCCGTATCAAAAGGATTTCTAACAATTATAATGAAAGACCAATTATAAATGAAATCAAAGGAATTGCAATCAGAATAATCCTAATAATTCCTAATCATATAACATGGCTACAATTATCCTTTTAACATTCTTAGGGTTTCATCCAATTTCCCACAAGGATGATTTAGAACATTATAGTATAATTGCATAAAAACAATTGAAATAAATAATTCAATGGGATTCATATAAACAACAGAATTAAAACTAATAAATGGCATAAAAGAAAATAAGTAAATGGAACAATTGCTATAATCTTCAAGAGCTTCAATCTTCCAAAATGACTCCTTGAATTCTTCAATTGAAAGCAAACTTCAACAAATGACATTCTTTCTTCAAAACTAAACTTTGAAAAAATTTAAAGTACCTAAAGAAATTCTAATGAGGCTAGAACAAAGAAGAAGAAAAAGATTCTAAAAAAGAAAGGATGGATTCTCCAACAAAAAGGATGCTTCCAAGGTTCACACAAGGGGTCTATTTATAATCCAAAGAGGAGGGGATGAGGTGATCTGATGAGGATTTGAGTCAGCAAATTAATTAGGATACGATTTGGAGAGATTCTCGCAATGGATATCCGGGGAGTAATGAAGGCCGGCTCAAGGGCCGGCTTAAAGGCCGGCGGCTTTTCTTCTTTTTGAGGCCGTTTAAAAAGGCCGGCTCAAGGCCGGCTCAAGGCCGCGGCTTTGAATGTAGGCCGCCAAGACGGCGCCTTCAGTGCAACCTTCGCTCACTTCTTAAATTTTGTGAAAAAACTCCTCCAATTAACTTGTAATTTACTTTTGGTCCTCAAAACCTGTATTTTCACAATAAATACCATTAAGTATCATTTCTTTATATTTTCTTATAATATTAAAATAAATTTAATATAAGTCCAAAAGAAAATATAAGTATAATGTGATCTTATCATGATACTTATAGCTTGGTGACTTTCCCCTACAAAAATAATGGAATAGAACACAAATTGGGAGTAATTTGATGATAAAAAAAAAATGATGAACAATAACAAATAGTTCAGAAGTGGATCTCATTGACTCGAGTAATTAAGTCCGAGGGGTGCCCTTTTGGGGGAATAAAATCTATTGACTTGGGTGATGAACTCGGGATCATTGGCTGAAAGCTCGCTACAAGGGTTATGAGTAAAATCCAAGAAAACTAAACTAAATGAGGCTTTAATTAGAATATTTAGATTCGAGTGTAGAGGTTCGAAGGGGTATCTTAAAACCTAGTATCCTAAGATCGTCTAGTCTGGAACTTACTGGCCAAGGAAACCGCTCTTATTCACTAAAAGAAAGGCATTGATTAGTTAATTCAACCGAACAAGTAAATCCGAGGGACGCCCTCTATGCTTGAGGGATAACGTCTGTTAACTTGGGTGACGAGCCCGGATTATCGATTAAAAGTTCGTTACAAGGGTTAATTGACTAAGAAAAAGTACTAAAAGGTTGAACTCCCAATCCAAAAAGGGGAAAAAGATCCCGGAATAATGTGATGTAATATTTGTCTATGTTGTAAGTCTGATCTTAACTTTGGATTTTTGGGTTTAAATGAAAAAGGGTAAAATTCACTTACTTGGATTAATACTGGAAATCTACTATTGGTATTTGAATACAAGGCTTAATAAATTGAGTGGGTAAAAAGGCAAATTGTGGAAAATGGTGGCTATCCTGGTATAAAGGGGTTTAAAGATTGAATTTCTTCCTGAGATTTAAGAATCCTGAAATTGGTTTCCCCTATTTTAATTTGTTGGGGAAAGAAAAAGTTAAAAGGGGGGAAATTTTAAAACTATTTAACTCTTATAATTTGGGGTGAAAAACAAATTTTTTAGAAATTGGGCGTGAAAATTTAAAAATTATGATCTAATTGATTTAAATTTTCATTTTGGTGGGAAAAAGGATGTTTGGAAAAGTTTTAAAATTTAAGACGAAGGAGAAAAAATACACGGTTGGATAACGGGGGAACCCCCGTGTACAGCGGGTAAAAATTTTAGGACAGCCCCTACACGGTTTGGGAAAACCCCCTGTAATAACCTGTAAAGAACAAAAAACAAGGAATACCGGCTATTACAAAGGTCAGTGGGATTACCCCCAATTCATGTTTAGAGAGTAAAAGGTTTTTCACCGCCCGTGTAATGCCCCTGTGTCTTAAGGAAAGATAATTTTAAAACTTTGCTATATTTGAAAGGGTATTTCTACACCCGGGGAAGCCCCTAAGTAAAATAGTCGCTTTTAAAAAGGGGAGAAAGTGGGGGGAAGGCAGAAAACACATCCGGAATTTTTTGGGGAACAACAACAAACAAAGGGAAAATTTCGAGCTTTAATTTAAAAATTTTCACACATGGGTTTGATTTTTTTGTTTTTTTTTCCTAAAAACCATCAGCTAATTATTTATACCATTTAAAATCTGATTACTAGTAACTTGGGTTTTTGTAAATTAAAAAACGTTGAGCACTCGATTTTTTTCATGTTGTTTATTTAAAAATTTTTTTTTTGGTTTTTGGCCCCATTAATTTTATTTATTTCAAAGTTTTTGGGGAAAAACTCTTTTTTGAATAATAACTTTGGGTGAAAAGGCTTTTTTGAATCAGGGATAAAAGCAAAGTTTTTCCGTATTTTTGGATAAAAGTTAATCTAATTTGGGGGGTTTGGTATAGTCGCAATTCTTTATTTTAAAAAAAAGGGGTCTTTTTAAAGGGGTTGAATTAGGATTAGTGATTTTGGAAGAAACATTGACTTAGGTTTTTTGCCCCGCGGGTTGGAGATAACCATTCATTAATTATTTTTTAAAAGGGTTGAAGTTGCATAGTAATTGATGAGTAGAAAGAGTAGGGTATGCTTGGGAAAATTTGATTTGATAATTTAACTCTTGTTTGATATTCTTTGATTTCATTCTATTAGATAATTTAAGTTTTAATTTAGGTAATTTGGTTAAACCCCTTCACTCCGAAATTTTGTGGGGGGTTAATATCGGTTTGGGGGTTAAAATTAGTATTGTAGCCCCTAGGGAACGATTCCGGGGGGCTTAAAAAATTTACTACTATAATCGATGGGTGCATTTGCCAAATTTACGCAAGGAAAAAGGGGAGTAAAAAGGTTTAATTTTTGTATGATTGCGATTTCATCAAAAACCGGGGTTTTTATTTTTAACACTTTTTTCATTTTTCTCTCTTGGAAAACAACACAAGGGGACCCCTTGTCTCAAACCAAAGCTTAAAGTTTTCAAATTTTCGGGTGGTAATCTGAATTTAGTTGCTCTCAAAAATTTGTATTTAATTTTTCCCATGGGAGTAATCTAAAGATCGATCTCTTTTAAACCCATTCTATATTGATGAAGGATTGATTTTTAATGAAACATATTGTGTTTTTTTGTTTCATTACTTTTTTGATTGTACTTAGTTTTATTTTTCCCCGGGTAGAATCTATGTTTGATTTCATTCAATTTTGATTGAAAATTGTTTTTTGATTGATCTAAGGGTAAGAATGAGATTTGATCATGATTCTGAGATGGATAACGAAAATCTTTTTTCCCAACCAAAACGGGGGGAGAGGGGTCAAGTTTCATGAATCCTGGGTTGCTATTAGTTGAGAAGAGATTTAATGGTAAACCTAGGATTAGATAAGCTAATGATTTTTAGAGAATGTTAGTTTGACTAATGAAATCTATGTTTAAAAATTGGGTTGTTTTAACTTTTGTTTCTAAAGATTTTTATGGATGAATGGGATTAGAGATAGATCTAGGTTACTTAGTTATTTATTCGAACTCGGGGTTTTGTTAAGTTCCTTTTTTTAGCTAATACATTTAATAGTTTGTCTTTTTATTAAAAATTTATTAAATCTTCATGCCTTGATGGTTGGATAATGGAATGGGGAAAAATATTAGTAATTGGGGGAACTTTAATCTCCTTTGGGAAAGACCCTTTATTTTGAACATATACCGCTACGATAGGGCGCTTGCCCATTTCATCGTGTTGGAAGCAAGAACAGGGTTTTAAAATTTTTAAGCTCCCAACGTCACAAGACGAACTCAGTGTTACATCTTCTCATAACACTCAAAAAGGCCCTCAACCTTCCCCCCAATCCAAAAAAGTATTACAAAAACCCCACCATCAAAAAAAGAAGGCATTTGACTTTAAAAATCTAAACTCCTATGGCTTTAAATCCCTGTTTGGTAAGGATTTACCCAAAAATTTCATCCTCTCCCCTTAAAGCATGATGTCTCCTCAGTATCCTTCCCCCTGTTTTGCCCAAACCCCCTCCCTGCCTTTTCATTTGAGGGCACCTAGGGGGTGGTGGCCTAAGGATTCGCTACTGGGGTCTATGAATTTTCCCCTTGTCAATCTTTTTTACATTTAGCCAAAAAATGGTGGGAAGGTCTTTAAGTTGTTTTTCCCTAAAGTTCTCCCACCTACATACGATGACTTTCTTCCACCAATTGGGTATTAGCCTCATTGCCAAAGCTCCCATTCTATTATCATTTTATAAGTTGTGGATGTGTTTGCTATAGTACAAAAGTCTAAAACAATTACGCACCTCCCCTTTACTAACAACATTTACCCATAACAACAAAATTCCTACAAAAAAAACAACTCTTTTAAATTAATAAATTTTCTCCCAAAAACACCACACCATTGTATACCCACGGTGCAATAAGTCCACCAAGCAAAAACACTTCCCTACACTTCAATTAAGCAACAATTTAAAAATTTCCCGTAGTAAGTTTTTTGAATTCAAATAAGAAGTGTTTAAGTAATAAAACTTAAAAACTTTCACACTTAAATTCCCTTTTTTTGAAATTTAAATTAATATTAAACTTTCCTTCCTGTCCTGTCACACACCCCATACCCACGTGTAACACTTTTTACATAACTCCACAAACACTACACCGCCCCCACAAAACCTCACTCCAGTGCAAATTTCAATCACCATTACTACACAACACCTCACTAAAAAGGGAATTTCAAACAAAAACTACATACACAACCACCTTAGGGACAACACCCTTTAAATCAAAACACAACAACACAAAATCTCCCTCACGGGAAAAACAAGATTCAAATAGCACTTTTAAAGCAACCTTCTCCATAAAAGGTAAGAACAATTTAAATTTAAAATAACATTATTCATTTGTACATAATGAATGTTTTTAAAATTAAAGAAGGTGTTTTAATTTCAAATTTCTTCCATATCTCCACACAATGCAAAAGGAATTTACAAAAATAAAAGTAAATTTTCCCAATTCCAAACCAATCCCCTCTTCTTGTTTCAAAATTTTCCTTTTCCAAAAAAACCCTCAAAGGAAAAGCCCTTCTTACCCCTGGGAAACTCAAGGAACACAACTACCCCAAGTTTTCCCTGTCTACTTCAACAATCACAAGTATAACACAACAAAAATTTAAATCAAGTATTTCAATTCCACCTCAAAAATTTGGATTTAAAAAGTAAAAATTTTAAGACCCCAATTTCAAATGAAATCACGAAAATTTTCTTCGTCAAAAAAAGCCTGATACCAAATTATGATTGCCAAAAATCAAAAAAAAATGATTGAAATCAATGGAAAACGAAGGAAATGAACTAAATGACCAAATTAAAATTTTTCAAAAAATAAAAATAAGAACCCTATTTTCACATGTATAAAAAAAGGAACCAACTTTTGCATTAGATACTACTCAAAAATAAAATTTTGTGAAAACAAAGAAATTGATATTATCACAATCACTCTATTGGTTCTCGCCACAATTTCACAAATGAAATTGAAAAAAGATCAATGCAAGCAAGGGGGATCCTTATGAAAAAAAATGTGGTGTTTTTGCAAATTTTCAAAAGCCCCATACAAACCCATTAGCAAGTTTTTATACTTGCTCTAATTTAGGTAAAAATTTTTTAAAAAATTAAAAATAGCCCAAAGGGGCTGTTCTAAAAACAAAATAAAAAAAAATTAAAAGCCCAAAAAAGATAAAAGGGGTGGGTTAATATGAAAAATAAAGTATAAAAGTGGTCATCAAAAGGCCTTTCCCAATTTAATTGAGAAATTTTGGGGCATTGGATGTCCCCAAAAAAATTTTCTTGTAAGTTGTCAAAATGCTTGTTATTTTCGTCCCCAAAAGAAGATCAATGTCCCTGTTATAGTTTAAAACCAAACTTTTGGAAAGGAAAAATGAACATATGGGGATGTCTTGGATACATCCAAATCGGTTCCCCTACACTGGCCATAGGTAGATTCCCATCGATACCCGAAGGGTAATTGCTTTTGCCCCTCCATCTTTGGTTATCCCTTTTATCTGCAATAAATTGTGTTTATCACCCAACTCAATTGTCCCTGAAAAATGTTTTCTTCTTCTGGTTTTCTTATCTGCCTTTGAATTTTGTCCCCAAAAGGTTTATTACATTTTTAAACCCCTCTTGGGCCCTCAAAAGGGTTTATTCATCTCCTCTGCCCCTCTTAGACCCAAAAGGGTGAATAGGTTAAACACAATGTTTACTGTTTTCCTGAGGGAAGCCAACCCAGAAGAAGAAATGTGGATCCCTTGAAGTGCCCCCGGAAACCGTCACAAAAATCAAGCAAAACGTTTTCGGGAAGCACTAACGGGTTGAAAAAGGTTTATAAAGCTGGGGAAAGATTTTAGCTTTATAAGTTGGAAAGATTTGGGAAAAACATAGAAACCCTTGCTTTTTTACAAGTCCCCAACCCACCGGGATGAAGGGGCGTGTATTTTCAAGGCACGGTCGTGTGGGAAACCAAGGTTACACAGAATCAAACACGGCCAGACAACGGCTAAAAACACGGCCCTGAAAAGGGGAAAAAGAATTGGACAGAATCAAAGGCCAAATACCGGGCCCTGTACCCTGCCGGCCAGCTTGTTTGTTTTTGTGTTTTTACCAACTTACTAAACTACGCGTTGAAAGCCCTTTATACCCAAACTTTTAGTTGAAGTGTGTTAATTTATTATAATTTTTAGAAATATAAGGAAATGGTACTTTTCTATTTTTAGTGATAAATCAGGTTAAATGGGGTCAAGGGGGCTAATTCAAATAAATTTAAAAAGTAACTAAACTTGGATTTTAAAAACAAGGATTTACACCGCCTGAGAAAGAAAAAAAAAGGCGTGTATTGAAGTACATGGCCTTTTCAAGTTTTGAAAGGGCCCCAGGAAAAACACGGGTTGAAGTACACGACCGGTATTTTCTAGAAAGAGGCACGTTTGGATCGGGAGGGGCAAAAAACCCATACCCGCATGAAAGGACAAGACCGGGTTGGACACGGGCCCTGGGAAGCTTGATGAAGCCCTGCCCCTATCTAAATAAGAAGGGGAAAAAGTGGAACTTTAACCAGAGGAAAA
>JBBMOL010001788.1:0-32373 GCA_037954665.1 Laguncularia racemosa
CTTAAACATATAAAAATGCAAAAACCATATAATGAAAGGGCAACTAGGCCCCCAAATTTAATTATCTTTTATTAACATTTTAAAACATAGTCAAAACAACGTCTAATAATTTAAAAATTAAATATTCTATATCACTTTTTTGGGCCTATTAACCATTAGAAAGATCGATCCCACCATTTAAATAGTTTTATTGCATACAAAAAACCAATCCTATTAAAATTTTTTTTAAATTTTTCTCAACCTATATAAACCCCTGACCTCATTTGATGACTTACTTATCCAAAAATGTGGTCTCACCCCCAAACTCAAGTTAATATCCTAATATTGAATAAAAATTGGTTTTACCATGATGATGTTATCCCTGGTGCCCAACCTAGATGTAAACATCTAGAGTGATTTTAAGTTTGAAGGGAGTAGAAGTTAAACCAAAATCCTTTTCTTTGCACCACATGAAACCCTAATGTGAGAATCTAAGGTTTTTTTTTATGTTGGTTACTATAAAAATTTTGAATGAAAGATCTTTATAAAAGTAAAGGTTGTTAAGAATTTCTCATTTGACCAGAAGAAGGATAGTCATTTGGCCATTGAACAAATTGAGAGAATATTTAACTCAATCAAGTTATCTTTTCCCTTGTAAAGAACAACAGAGGGTCTTGTTAAAAAGTAACAAGCATCTTCTAGTTTTGTTTTTGATAAAAAAAACTTTAGAATTCATTAGAGTTAAATTGCATGCCTAAGATGAAACATCTTATTTGGAGAATTTGTTTAATTTTTCGTAGCCAAAATTGGAACTTAATTAAGTGAAAAGTAAGAATACTCCTTATTCATTTTGTCTGAGCTATAAAGAATTGAATATCTTTTTCTCCATTGCTTATGGACAAAGCCGTTTGGTATGAGTTTTTAGGATATATAGGAAACTTAGAGGGGTCTGAGAAATTGAGGAGTGGCTACAAAGTTAATAGGGATTTTTTTTTCCTCTTCAAATTGGAAGGCAATTTTATGCATTGTTGTTATTATGGTATGGTATATTTTGGGAAACATAGGAATGAATGTGTATTTGATAATGTTTGCCAAACCCACTAGCTTTTTTGGTCAAATTTATAATATTTTGCTTAAACTTAAAGGGGGGGTGGGAATTGAATTTAATGACAAATTTTACACACTTTTTCAAATTTTTATCAATATTGTCAAATAAAAGGATAATCATAAAACCTAAAATAGTAATAAGTGTGGAAAATAAAAGAGATAAAGAGGGAAAAAATTTAAACCTAAATTTAAAATGGAGTTCAGATTGCCATCACTCTCCAGATCACAATTCTTCCAATCGGAGGACTTTACACATTTTTTTTTTATCACAAATATAATGACATAAAAGCCTACAAGGCTCTTATAACACACAAATACAAAATCTAGTGTAGTTTACTCTTAACAATTTTGCAAGAATACAAGCTCACTTGTACTATAAATTTCACTCAAAACAACCTTAAAAAAAAAATATGTACAAAGAAAAAATTTTAAATAAAAAGTGGGGTTTTTAAAGAGATTGAAAGGCCAATGTTGGCACTTGTTTTTTAAAATGTATATTTACCAAACATAGTGTATTTTTTCCCTTTTAATGATTTTGAAATGTTAAAAGATAAAGGGAAGAAAAATTAAACTCACTTTAAAATTGTTTTCAATGGCTTTTTTTCCTAAAAAGGCGGGTTTGATGCCAAAACCCAACTAGTTTTTTGGATTCCTTTTTCATCTAAACTTGGCATCCCCTTGGGGTGTCTGAATTTTCAAAGATGAGGTTTGAAAATCTAAACTAGATTCGGATGTCTTCCCCTTTGTGTAAAGTTTTAGCTACTTAAAATCAAATAGGGGTTTTAAAGTTGATGGATTTTGATTTTATATCGAAACCCCAGACTTTATTTCCCAAAAATAAAGCACAAATACCCAATTTTAATCCAAGCATATTTTTACATTTTTAAACATTTTTTTAAAGGGTTTTTAAATTGTTACATCACTCATCCCAAAAAAATTTTGGGTTTTTTAGTTTTAAGTTTTGGATTTTTATTCAAAAAATAAAGTTAATATGATTTTTGTGTCATCAAAATTGTATATCAACCTTTCAAATTAAATAGAAATCACATGTCTATTACAAAAATTATTCCTTACAAACCTTTGTTGCATAATCAATTGTATTGAAAAATTTTTTAAAACCCAAAAACTTTTGGTCTAAACCCCCAAATTTATAATTTTAAAATTAAATTCAAAAAATAAAAAAATAAAAAATTTCCCAACCCTGGTTTTTTATTTGGGGTTTATGTCAAGCCCTTAAATGTTTAAGTTTTTAAATTTTTGAAAGGGTTGTAGGAATACCCAAATTTAGGGGCGGAATGTTTGGAAGTTTAAAGCTATTATTGGGGCCCTTGGGGACTCTTTTTAAAAATTTTAGAAGGTTTGCAGAAAAAATCTAATTTGAGAGGGGAAGTTCTTTGGTGTTCTCTATTTGTTAGATCTGAATAGGGCCCCTTTTTGGAATTTAAAACCCAATAATTTTTAAACATGCTCCCTTTTTAAAAACCAAAATTTGTTTTTTTTTGTTTTTTTTTCTTCTTTTTTCCCTAAAAAAGGGCAAATTAATTTTTTGTTTTGGAAATTGAATCCAAAAAAGGAAAAAAAAGGGGGTGGGGGGCAAAATTTATAAAGTTTTTGATCTCCTACTCCCTTTATCTTTGGTTTTGTTTTTTTTTAATTTTGGGAAATTGGGGGCCCCCCCCGACCTACAGGAGGGCTTAGTCTTTTGGGTTTTGTATTTTTTTCGCTTTTTACTTAAAGTTTCTTTTTTTTTTTTTATTTAAAAAGGTCTTTTTGGTCTCACTATTTTTAAAGGGCATCCCTTTAAGGGTTTTTGCAATTCTTTAAAAAGAATTTTTCCTTGGTTTTTTTGGGAAAATTGTTAATTTTGTGGCCTTGTTTTTAAAATTTAAAAAGGTTTCAATTTTCATATAGAAAGTGGGGGTATATGTTTTTTTAAAAAAAATTTATTTTTAAATTTAAAATGTAAAAAACTTACTATTTTGAGTTTTTTTTTTCATTGTGTTTAAATTTTGCGTATTGATTTAAAAATTTTAAAAAAAAAAAAATTTGGAATAAATAAAATAAATGTAAAGTTTGGGCAACTAGAAAATTTTTGCATGGCCTAAAGGCTTAGTGGTATTTTTTAAATTGCCATTCATAAAAAATTAATATTTTGGGCCAAGTGAGTTTAAAAAAAAAAATAAAAAAGATTTAATTACCCTTTTAAACTACTTTGGAGGGGGAAAATAAGACCAAATGAAATAGTTATTACTAATGAATAAAATGGGAACAAATAAAAAGTTTTCCCCCTTTTTTTAATTTTTTTTTTAATCAAGGAAATTTTGGGGGGGAAAAAAAAAAAATTAAAATTCCCCATCATCAAAATTTATTTATTCTTAAGTTTGGGGTAATGAATAGTTTTTCCCAAATACTTTATAGTAGGGTTTTTATTACACTACAAAAATTCAATATTAGACGCGTTTAATAAACGTTGCAAAACATGAAATAAATGTCGAAAAAAAGTTTTTAGCCATTTTTTTTAAAAACCTTTGCAAATTACATGTCCCCAAAAAGGGTTGTTAAAAAAAAAAATCTACAATGAAAAAAATTTAAACGTCGCTAAAAGTAAAAAACGTAGCTAAATTATTATATGGGCATGCCAAACTTTTGCTAAAAATGGGTAATACAAATTTTTTTTAAAGGGTATTTAAAAACCAAAATTTAAAAAAATTTAAAAGGGATACAAAAAAGCGCGAAAAAGGGAGTAAAAATAGGCAAACATTTAAACGTATTTTAAAAGACTAACTTTTGAACCTTTTTCACAAAATTTAAAATTTTATTATACACGACTTTTAAAACGTAGTAAAACGGAAATTAAAAAAAATAATGAACACAAAAACGCGGGAAAATTTGGTAGTTTTGAAAAATGACAAACATTAGAAAACGTTTACATGAAAACTAAAATTTATTAAAAGGGCAATTTTTTTAAAATATTTAAACTGTTTAAAAAAAATAAAACTAGAAAAAAAAATGGTTTTTAAAAATACATTTGCGCATTTAAACATTGTAAAAGAGTAACATTACCCAAATTTTAACACAAAGAAAAGAAATTATGATGACTTTTAAAACGTTGTAAAAAGTGTATTGGAAAACACAAAAAATGCCACGAAAACCCAAAATTTAAAAATGTTTAAAGTGGAAAATTGTAATGGAAAAAGTTTTTGACCTGCTTTAAATAATCCAAAAATTTTGCCAACATATACCTATTAGTTTTATAAAAATTTATTTTTTACCATAACAAAAAATTTCTAAATTATTCTTTTTGACCCCAAAAACATGAGGGCTTTAAATAAATAAAATTTGGGAAACAATACCCTTTAATTAAACAAACCCAAAATTAATAAAAAAAAAAATTCAAAAATCAATGGGTTTTAAAACCTTAAACATTACATGAATTTGTCTAAAAACTCTTTTTTCCCCTTATAAAATCTTTCTCACACAATTTTTATCATCTTCATCATCATCCCTATTTTTTTGTCCTCATTGCTTTCCATATCTTCACTTTTTAGAGGGGCCCTTGGTGAAAAAACCCAGGGTCTTGGCATTTTTTGTTCCTGTCAAAAAATATAAAACCCTTTGAACAACACATGCATACAGTTAAAACTTCTTTTTTTTTTAAATTTTAAAGAGAGAGAGAAAAGGGGGGGGGCATAAAAACTATCACATTTTTTATGATTATTTACTTAAAGTCTTCAAAAATTTCCCAACAACCTTTTTGCAATACTTGGGGAAAGCTCAAATAAAAAATAAAACTTTTTACTAAGTAACAAATTTTTCTTTCCTCAACAGTAAGCAAAACATAAAATATTCTATAATATCCCCAAAAGGGAATTTTTAATGATGAAAATTTCAAAATAATTTTCCCTAGAATTTTTTCCCCTTTAACACCTTTTTATAAAAATCATATTGCATAAAAAAAAACTTACTCCCTATACAACCCTCACTGTAAAACTTAGTACACACACACACACTACCCGTTTTTACACGCATATCCTATTTTTGCACAAAACAAAAAAAAACACAACCCCCACAAAATTAAAAGAGTCCCCACATCAACAAAAACCCACAAACACCATCAAAACCAAAATTTTTCCCCCCCCTTTTTTAAAATAAAAGCAAAATGCAGCTTTGGGCAGCATAGCACAAATATTTTTTTTAAAAAAAGTGCAATTTTAAAAAACTAACCTCTTCAGTTTTGGGTGAACTAATTTTTTTCTTCTTGAACATTGACAATAGTTGTTCACATTGTTATCTTTTTTCTTCAAGTTTTCCCATGTCTCTCATAGTGTTTCTTCCATCGTTTCATAAAAAATCATGTATATAAGGTTTTCAAATGGCCGTGGTCCGTACCCTTTCAAACCAGATGATAATCATCTGTGCGTTTGCCCCCAAAAAATTTTAAACAACTAACTCCTCTAAAGTTTTAGGATTGCCCAAAGGAATTGAGATTCTTGAAAACATCTTGCCATATCCTTCAAAAATTTGGGGATGACAAAAAATATAGTGAGAAATCTTATTTGAAAATTTAACCCCATGAACTTACATAATCTCGAGAAGCTTGTTAGGAAATTTTTAACCCCACCCATTAGGCCTTGGATCACATATCGGGGCCCTTTTAAAAACTCAATTGCACGAGGGGGGTTTGGTTTGATTTCTCTCAATTTAATAAACAAAATTTTAAATAAATTTAAAGGGGACTTGATAAATTTAAAAAGTCTTTTTATATTTAAAATTTATATGAAATACTCACTATTCATTCATCTTGCTCTCAAATGACCCGGGAAAAAAGCCCTATGTAAACATTTGTTTTTCCTACGTGAAAACCTTTCCCACCCCATTGCCTAGTTTTTTATTTTTTAAAGACCATTTTTTCAAAACCTTTTTAAAAAAAAAAAAAAAAATAAAATTTAAGTTAGTTTCCCCCCTTTGAAGATAGTTTCCATAAATTTCAGAATCCCTTTCCTTCTCAATCTCTCTCCTCCATTCTTTTGTTTTTTTTTTCCAATCATCACCCACTTAAACCCCTTGGGGTCGAATTGCATCCCCAAATTATTATCCATAACCTTTAGTTTTATTTTCAATGATTTTTAGGGATTTTTTCCCATCCATTGATCAGCATCAAAATATTTCTCAAGATTTGTTATGAGGGTAATAAATATTTAAACGATTCAAACACAAAAAAATGAGATAAGGGTGTAAAAATCCCATGTTAGTTTTCTTGCAACAAGTTATAAAACAAGAAAATACAGTAGGACGTATTAAATTTTTTAATTAAGGGAAAAAAATTTTGAAATAGGGGAAAAAACCCCAAATTCATTTTTTCTTTCCCCTTTTAACTCTCCCCCAAGAAAGTTGTTTTTGTTATAAATCAAATTTTCCCCAAATCCCAATCAGAGTGGTAGCAAGTCCGGGGCAACCTTTCCCCTATTTTCGTTTGCCATCTTGGCTTATTTTTTGGGTGTTAAAAAACCGACCACCAAATGTCGAAAATTTGAATGACCATTTTACTCATCTGTCTTCTATTTTCTTTTCTAATGCTTGTCCCCCGGATATCTTTCCCCTTTGCCTATATATGACACGGGAGCCACTGCAAAGCCAAATTTTTGAAAAATAAGCCCAAAGATTACGAAGGAGCGAAAAAACTTTGTTTCCCAGTTTCATATATACATTTACGTAGTTTAGTTGAGGTTTGAGTAGGATTAAGGGAATCCCAATTCCCGTGTGGACACGCCCAATTTCCATTATTAGTCAAAGCATCATTCTGTTGGGGGGATTTTTGGTGTGGATGTTCTAAAGGAAATTGTCCCGCTCCCTTTGTTGATTTATGGGGGCATTTTGTCCAGCATTATCACGCACCACCCCTCACTTTTAGTGTGAATTGACTCACTCTAATGGCATCTTGAGTGTCTCGATTGGGCCCTTCCCCCCCTTCTTTGGGTTTTTCCCTTTCCGCCCCCCCACCATTAGAGTTCAAAAAAAAAAATTTTTAAAAAGGGCATATACGTTTAAAAGAATATAAAAAAAAAAATAAAAACCCAACATTAAAAATTTTCCCTTGCAGAAGAAAAAAAAATAACATTCTACAATAAAGTCCCCAAATATCAATTCAACAAGTGAAATCATTAATTTCCCCCGTCCCATACCCCCATCTTCATTAGATTCAATACTAAAAACGTGCGGGCACCCCACTAGATGCTTAAAAACTACCCCTTTCTACAAATTTCCCTCTTAAACCTTTATGAAGAACATATGGGTTCATAATACCAACACAAAAATCACAATCGACAACGGGGAAGCCCGCTCTTTTTCCTCTTCCCTCACCCTTTTTAGACTAGTTCTTCCAGGCTCCTTCCACCAATTGAGCCTCCCATCAAAAACCACATTACATTCCAATTAAATAGTCTTTTTTAAAATTAGGCAATGCTCAAAATTTTGGGCACCACATGCCAATGGGCCCCAAAATTTTTCAGCCCTCAAAGTTTATATCGTTTAGCTTATGAGGGTTTAACAATTTGGGCCCATTTAAAAAAAAAGGGGGGGGGAAAAAAAAAAATTTGAGTAAACCTTAATACTTTTAATGCCTTTCTCAATCTAAGGGTTATGATGTTAGAAAAACGTTTCCCCACCACTTACATTTAAATAAAAACATTTCTTTTTATTCCGTATGAAACCCAAACTCAATATATTTTTTATAACCCCATAAACTTTTTTTATGTTTTGTTTTTCATCCCAATTTTTCCCCTCTACAAAAATTCCACTGTTTTTAAGCCCTTTTTCCCTACTAAAAAAGGGTCGATGTATAAAATCAAAACACAATTATTATTAGTTTTTCTTTTCCCTTTTGAAAGGCACGAATGGGTTCTTTGGAAAAACATATAAGGCACAAAAGACTGGGAAACAACTGTCATAAATTTGGTCTCTCGGCCCATCCAAAAATTTAAAAAGTGAATGTTTTACCAAAAAAAGGGTCAACTTCTAAATTACGAACAAAAATTACATTAGGTGTTTACCTTATTCATAAAACATTGACAAAATTTCCCTTTTGTGGTGCTCATCTTTTTTGGGTCCCCCATTTGGGGGCCCCAGGGCCCTTATGTTCCCAAAAACGAAATTTTTCAACTTTGCTTAGTTATTAATTTATAGCAAAAAGGGAAACTTTCGAAAACCCACCTTTTTCACATTTATTCAAAATTTGGGTTTAAATTTTCGAAACAGTTTTTTTAATGATATACCATGTCATGATTTTAAACCCTCCTTGCTCAAAAACACGACTATTAGGGGGGGAAAAATTAGCCCAAACTCTATTGGTGAAACTTTCAACACCACCTTTTTTTAAGGAATCAAAATTCCTATCTGGTTTAATTTAAAAATGTTTTTCAATGCCTTTTAAGTGAATGACCCCCCAAAGTAAAAGCACTCATTAACAACATATGCTTTAAAAATGGGCCTTCTAGAAAAGGTCTTTTTCAAAACAAATTGCAATAACAAACCCCCAGGAAACTACCCCCAAAAATTTTAAAAGGGAGCGTAAGAAGGTAGATTTAATATTAAAAAAAAATTTGGTGAATATAAAACCAATATCTACCCCCTCAAAGGATACATCCATCAATAAGAAATTTGGGTTCAACCATCAAGGCTTCCCAAGGAAAGTAGAACGGGTTTCCCCACCTTTATTAAAAAAAAATTGCAGGGGGAAAAAAAACTCAACTTAAAAAGTAGGGTTTGGAAAATATCACTTTGCATCTTTTTTACCTTTTCAACTTTTAAAATTACTTCTAAAAAAGGCCTTGAAAAAAAGGGTTTAAAGGGCTCTTATGGTAAAGTGACTTCTTTAGGAAATATGCCACAAAAACCCATAGGAACAACTTTTCAAGAAAACATGACAAATGGCTTTTTTGATCGAAAAGCTTCAATTTTTGAAATTATTGACACACCGCCCAAAATATGGCGATGCAAAAACCCTTTGGGGAAATCAACCCCCATTTTAGAAACTAAAAAGGAATGATCTCCTCTCACTAGTGCTCTTTGAATAACTAGCAACAACAGGGAAAATTCTTGCCTTTGGGTTACTAAAAAAAATGAAAATTCCTTTCTAATCCCCCAAGGCCCTCTAAAATCAAGTTGACCCCTTGTAAGTGTCTTTTGTTTTATCCTCAACCCTAAGAATTGTTTAACAACATTGTTTTTCTCAAAAAATTTTTCTTCTTAAAAATCTTTAAAAAAAAAAATTAAACCCCAACCCATAAACTTTGACCAATATGGTAGTTGAAAAAAATTTTGACCTTTTGCCCAAGTTGAACCCATCGCATAATGGTTTAAACCTTTGACTTTGTATAGATTTTTTCCCCATGGGGCAGGGTCTGATATAGTTTGGAAAATTTTGGTGAAGTTACCTTTTACCATAATATTCTTAAGAGACCCCAAAATTAAAAAGTTTTCCATCAAATTTTTAAATTGCGTCTTACAAATGGCATTCGGAAACCAACTTTTTATGACCAAATACCCAATTTTTTGCTTTTAAAAGCCTTTTTGGATGGTGTTTGGTTTTTCATACCAGAAAAACACTTTTGCCTTTTGTACTCTACCTAGCCCAAGTTCCCATCCCAAAAAAAGGAAAGTCTTTGATAGTTTACAAAAAACGACAAAACTTTTTTAAAAGAAAGATTAGAAAAAATACATATATGTCCAAAAACCTTTAAACCCTAAAAAACTTTAAATTTTCTTTCAATTAGAGGTTGCAAGTAGATATCAATCCCCTTTCCCCCTGGTGCTTTAGGTCCTATGATTTCAATGACATCTTTTAAAAAACTCTTTTTTTTCATGCACATCAAAGGGAGAAAATATATATGTAAGTAAAACCATACCCCCACACATTTATGTTTGGGCTCAAAAAATCCAAAGGGATTGAACCCGCCCAAACTCTAGCCCAAACCCTACATTGCAAAGTACCCCCTTTGAAAACTAAAGGGGGAATTCAATGTAAAAAAACAAGCCCTAAGAAAACCCATAGATTTGGGTTTATTTGTTAGTTCCTCTTTATGCCAGCACTTTTTTTTGGCGATTTTAGAATTCAGGAAAAGGGGCATTGAAACCCTTTTAAATTTTCCCACAGGAAAGAAAACAAAAAACCCTTGTGAGAAATACCCCTTCCCTAATCCACCAAAACCCCTTTTACCCCCTTGGGTAACCCTTTTATGGGGAAATTGTGTGAGGGTTTGGGAAAAAAAACCCCCAAAACAAGAAAACGGTCTTTTTTAACATGCATAAATATAATACCCAACCCATGCCCAACCCCCCGAAAATTACTTGTTTGCTTGATAGTATGACTTGGGAAGAGACTCTCCTTTAGGGATCAATCATAAAGAAGTTGGAGAAGCAAATAAAAGACTTATTATTTCACGGGTTGGGGTATACTTTTAAGTGTATTTGTTTAAATATATTTGAAAAATTTTGAAAAATTTACCCCTAATAAAGCTCTTGTTGCGAGTCAACTTTTAAACCCATTAAAAAAATTGGGTGGGTTTAATTAAAAAATCCCCTTAGAGTTGGCCCCTTCAGCTTGTTTTCGAAAAAAGGCCCTAAAAATTCTACATCTCCAATTTTGTCAATGTGGGTCGTCATTTGCCTCTTTTTAAACCCCTTGTTCGGGTTGTTCTTAAATCATATTCTTCATGATTTAATCTACCCCAAGTTCTCGTAGGCATTCAAGGGTTACCCCTACTTTGGAATATCCAACAAGGGTTTAAGTCATATCTATCCCATCTAAAAGAAAGGTTTTCTCTAATTACATTATGTTTTGGATTTTGATTTTTAAAAGCATTTCCTAAAAGGACAACAAAAGGCTTGCCCCTTCCATCCCTTTCATGCGAAATTATGAAATTTAAAAACTCTACCCCCTTTGGGTAGGAAACTCTTTGCTTTCAATATGACATTCATCCAACTTTTAACCATGCCCTGAAAAAAAATCCCAAAGCAAAACAAAATGAAAAAGTGGTTTCCAAAAAGATTGTTAGGGAAGAAAGTGAAATCAATAATTTTTTAAAACCCCATATTTTTAAAAAATTTTTAAGTTCAAAAATTTGATAAATAAAAAGAACTTTAGTTTAAAGAAAATTAGATTTGAAATGATAAAAATATAACATTTAAAATGTAAACATGTAATTTACTTATTTTTAGAAATAAAAGGGGGCCTAAAAGGATTAAAAAAAAAGCTTTGAAAGGGGTTCTCGTTTGGATGAAGCAATTAGCGACTCACCAGAAAAATGTAATTACGTTGCTGGAATTTAAACCCACCAGAACATAAAGGGGCACTATTGCTGGGGGATTTAGACTGAAAAAACCCCCCTAATTTTTTTTTGTAAAGTTAAAGAATTAGGGGAAAATCCCTAAAAATGTTGACAACACAACAAATTTATAGATTACAAATAAACACCAAGTCAAAAAAAAAATTTTAGTAATAAAAAAAAAAAAAGGGAGAAAGTAAAAAATTAAAAAATCTTTCTTTTGGGCCTCGGAAGTTATAAAGCATTTTTGATACGAAAGTAAAAAAAATTTGATAACTTAAAAAAATTTTAAACTCCTCTAAAAATGAGATAAACGTATGCATTTTAAATATCACAATTCATCAAAACCTTTTTTTTTAATGTATTTTTTGGTGTTAATTATGATTTTTGACCCCGGGAAAAGATGTTGTTCCCAAAAATTGATGTCAAAATACTCTGTTTAGAAAAAACATGAAATTTAAAAAACATATAAATAGCCCCAAAAGGGGCAAAAATAGGTTTTGGATTTTTTTAAAAATGGGGGGGGGGGGGGAAGTTTTTTAATTTATTTTTTTTAAATTTTAAAAGGGGGTTTTTTTTTTTTAAAATTTTAAACTGCAAAAAAAGCTACCAAGCAAACTAGGTTTTCCCTTTTTTTTTCCCAAAAAAAATACAAAAAAAATTTATAGGATGTTAAAAAATCCTGTAGAAAAAATTCCAGTTTTCCTAATTTTAATTTACATTTACTATTAAACCCATAAAATTTTTAAAATGCCCATTTATCCAGTACTTCTTTAAATTTTACTATGTTAAATGATACAAAAAGTAAATTGCATGTTTAGGTTTTTTGGAAAATAGCAAAGAAAAACATTTTTAAAAAAAGGGTGCACATAGCTTTTCCTTGTTGCAAATCGTAAATTTTATTTTAAATCAACGTCACCTTTTAAATTTAAAACACCAAAAAAAAAACATTGCCGATCATGATGACAAAAAAAGGGAAAAAATTAACTGTCAATAAAAGTGACCTGTAAAAAAGGGAAAATTTAACCCCCCTGTAAAGAAGGATATGAAAGTACTTTTGGGGTATCACACAACAATAAAAAAACCCTTTTCCCCCTTTCAACAGGGGTTAAAAATTTTGAAAATAGATAATGCAGCAAAATTAAATTCGGTAGAATAAAAATTAGTGGGGCAACCCATAAAGGGGAAAAAATTTGGCGGGTGCATTTGAGACTATCTACAAAGGGATGATACAGGGTAGGAAAACCGAAACGTAAAAGAGACTAGAAAAAAGGCGGGCCAAAGGGTTTAAAAGGATTTTTGGGACCGAGTTTTAAGTTTTTGGGAAAGAACAAAACCACGGAATCTGGTTTGATTGAAAAAGGCAATTGCTTGGAATTTTAAAAACCCGGCTTTTGGGGAAATGATTTAAAAAAAGTTTAAAAATATTTAAAAAGAGAAGAGAGATTACAAGGAGAAAGACAAAAACCCAAATCTCTTAAAAATTTTTTTTTAAAAAAATAAAAAATTTTTTTAAATTAAAATTTAAAAAAAAAAAAAACCCAAAACCATTTCACACTTATATCAGGTGGTAAAACTCCTTTTTTTTTTTTTTTTCTTTTGGAATTTTAAATTTAAATTTATTTTAAATTTTAAAGTCTTTTCCTTAAAAAATTAAAACATGAAAAAAATTTGGACCCATCATTGCTTTTTTTTTTTTCTTTCCCTTATATATATTTGGGGTTTCCCTTTACCCTCCAACTTCATATTTCACACTTGTTACCCTTTTTTCCCCGACTGTCTAAACAAAAAACCCCATGGTTATCCCCTTTTTGGGGCCCTTTTTCTCTACTTAATTTTCACCCCCCTTAGTAGTTTTTTCATGCTTTCCCAAAAAGCCAAAAAATGCAACCTTCCAAAAGAAGCTTTGGAGGGCCCAAAAAATTTGGTTTGAAACCCCGATTTTTTTCCTTTGGGCAATTTGACAAGTTTGTGTTAAATTTGGATAAAAAATTTTTTCCCCCGTTTTTTTTTAAAAAAACCCAAGATCATGGGGAGAAAAAATTGTTGTCTTTATGTGGTCCTGTGGTCAAAAATTTCCTCTTCTCTAATGAGAAATGAGCTCTTTCCCGGGTTACCTTCCTTTTCCAAATAAAAATTTTCTTTTGGTCATAAAAAGCTGCATTCCTCCCCCTCTACCTTGATATGATGAAGAGACTAAAACCCTAGGGTCCCCTTGGGGTTTTTCTAAATTGGTTTCCCCAAATTCAAGTATTTAGGAAAGATGGACTCTATTACACAGAAAAAAAAATTTGCAAAACTCAATGGGAAAAAAAAACCATCTTGAAGTCTTTCCCTTAACGAGTCCCAAACACTGTGCCCTTATACAAAAAAAAAAAAAATAAAATTTTTTTTTCTACGCAAAAAACAAAAAAAATCATAAAATTAACAAAAAAAAAAATCTTAAATTAAAAAAAAAATTTTTTATAGGAAAAAAAATCAACAGCAACACCCTTTATTTCCGAAAATTAAAGGGTTTAGCTCTACATTTCACAATTTAGAAAAAGGGTAATAGAGGCCCCAAAGAAAAAAATTGTTTACCTAAAATAATTTTTTAAGTTTTCCCAAATTTTTTAAATTTCTCAATAAAAAAAAAACTAACCTTAAAAAAGGGGTTTCAAAATTTCTAAGGGATTTCTTTCCCTTTAAACCCAAAGAGATGTTTGTTACCCTTGGATTTTTTTTAAGCTGCTTTTTTAATCCCCTTTGGGCTCCTCGGGGGCTCCTGTTTAGGGAAGTTAAGGGGGAAAACATAAACAAAGAAAGAGCCCGGGGCCCAGACGTGGGGGGAAGGAGGGAAAATTTAAAGGGTGGGGGGGGGGGAAAAAACAATAGGGGGTTTTAAAAAATTTAAAATTTTTTTGGGTAAAAAGGGGTAGGTTGGGGGGGGGGGGGTTTATTTTTTTTTTCACTAAAGAAAGCTTTTTTGGGTTTTTTTTTTTCCTTTTAAAAATTAGGCTTTTTTTTTAAATTTAAACCCAAGTTTTTTAAAACCCTTTAAAAAAAACCTAATTTTTTTAAAAAACTTTTTTCAAAAAAACAAAAAATTATGCAAAAAAAAAAATCAACTCTTATAATAAAAAAAAAAAAATTATTGGAAAAAAATTTTATTTTTTAAAATTTTTTGGGCAAAAGCGTCGCAAATAATTTTATTTTGTGCAATGTTTAATAAACTTTGACAAAAAGTATAGTGAGACAACAACTTTATAAAATATACAAACTTTGCCAAATTTTAAAAATTTCCCTTTAATTTTTAATGAAATTGGTATTAGGGATTTTTAAAATTTGCAACTAAATTTGTAAAACTATTTATATAGTCCTTTAATAGAATTGATTTATAATAAAGGGAAAACAAGTAATAAAGACCCCAAATTTAGATGTTTTAGTTGGTTTAAGTTTTCTTCCCTTTTGGAATTTTTTGTTTAATGTCAATTTAAAATTTTAGGTATTTTTAAATTTCCTTTTCTTTCACAAATTTAAGTTTATTTTCCCATCTTTTTTTGGTTAAATTTCTTGGTTTTTTCAAAACTTTAGTTTTTTTTAAATTTATATTGTTGCAAAGTTTTTGTAAAATTATACTAAAATTTTAAAAATTTTGAGGGTTAGCCTAAAAATTTGGAGTTGGCTTTTTCATAAAATTTTGAGTCTTTAAAGAATTATTTTTCTCTTTTTAAAAAAGGGGGGGCACAAAAACCCAAAAAAAAATGTGAATTTTGGGAAACGTTTACTCACATATTTCACTCCATTATGCCATTTTCTTCATTGGGGATTATCTATATTTAAAATTTTTTTTTTGGGCATTAAAAAAGAAAGAAAGAAAAAGCTCATACATTTCCACATTATTACCCCTTAAATTTTTTTCCAAAAAAATTTTAATTAGCAAAAAAAATTTGGAAAAGTGCCCTTTTCTTTTTTTCCCCCTTGAAAAAAGTTTTTAAAGGGAAATATTTTAACGGAACCCAAACCCCCCCAAATTTTTCTTTTTTTTTTTTTTTTAACTCAAATTGGTGCAATTTTTTTTAAAATATTAAAAAATTAATACATAATGGGCAAAATTTACCTGCTACTTTATGATTAAATTTTTCCAAGAAATTTTCTATTTTAAAAATTTAACTACAGTGTCTCGGCAAAAGGAACCATTTTAAAGGGGTTTCACTTTGGTCGCTTTTTTCCCACATTGAAAAAATTTTTTTGGGTTTTTCCCCAAGTTAGATTTATTAAAAATATGGGTTTTAGCTCCAATTTCTTTTTTTAAAAGGCTGTATTTTGTTTCCCTTTGAGTATCCAATGCACCACACTTTTTAACCCCTTCGTTTTTTTAACAGAAGTACACGCATTCTTTTGTTACAAACTTTGGATTCCTCCCCAAAATTAAAAGTATTTCCGAATTTTCGCAAACCGGCAGCGGTTTTTTTTTTAACATGTGATAAAAATTTTCTCGGGTTTTTGGGTTTAATTTAAAACCTTTTTGTTTTTCGAGCTAAAAGGACGAATCCTCCCTTTTATTTCCTTTTTTTTGTTTTCCTATTTTGCCAGCCTTTTCCCTTGTCCTTCTTTTGTTCGGACTCCCGAGAGCAGTTTGGCCGGTGCCCCTTTAAAGGGGCCCAAAAAAATTGGTCGGCTCAAAAATTGTGGGGGGAAAAGGGAAAAGAAACACGCCTGTTTCCCGGGCCCCCCAGTAAAAGCAGGTTTTTTGAATTTTTGCTTCGATCGGGAGCAATTTTCCCCAAAAAAATTTGGGTAGAAAGGGGGAAAAAGCGTGTTTACATCTATACTAAAGCAATTTAAAATTGAAATTTTTTTATCTCGATTCTCAAAATTTAATATAAGTTGGCTCGAAACTGGATTTCCCAAATTTAAAACTCTTTTTTCAAGATTTTTCCACCTAAAAAATAACAACAGATAAAGATTGTTTTAAAAACTGTTTCCCCGGGGGTCTATGCGGGGCAATGCTTTGGGAAATTATCCCAAAGGGGGGGGGGATTTTAAAATTGTAGAAAATTAAAAATTTATAGCTTTTACATTTTGGGATGAATTTTTAAAAATTTTTTTAAAATTTAATAAAAGAAACGTTGTTTTTTCCCTGAGGATTAAGGCACTTTTCCCAACCTTTGTAAGTTCTTTTGTTCTACTCTTTTCTTTATTTTTCTTTACCTTTTCTTTTAAATTTCGGGGCCCAAAAAATTTCCAATAAAAAACTAGAAAAAGTTTTAGATTGGGGGGGTTTTTTGGGAAAAACACAATTGCTAAGGGGTCGGGGCACCCCAAAAAGGGTTTATTTTTTCCCTTTAATTGTTTTTGGGAATTTTAAATGCAGGCAGATTAAGGTTGGGAAATTCATTTGTCAATTAAAAAACTTTTAGGAAAAAATGAGGACGTTAGGGTTTGGAATAGCATGTTAGATAGGCTTGGGATTTTGCTAGGGGGTGGGGGGAAATTTACTAATAAGAAGAATTTTACCCCAGTTGGGTGAAAGTGGGATGAGGGGGATAGTAAGAAATCTTTTTGTCTTAGTTTTTATGAAAAATTATTTTTAAAAGGTGACATAAATCGAAGATTTTAAAAAGGGCGGGATTATTAAGGGATTTTTTAAGGAAAAATTAAGTGAGAGGGGAAAACCCATAAAAAAGTAGTGTTTAATCAAAAAAAAAAAAATAGAAATTTGAAAAAAAAAAAGAACTAAATTTTCTTTTTTAAAAAGAAAAAATAAATTTTGTTTATTTTTTGTTTAGACAAGAGTTACCTTTTTTTTTCACTTAATATAAGTAAATTGTTTGCCAGCAGATATTTAAAATTATTTTAGAAATTTTTGGGGCATTCTTTAAATTTTGGGGTTGTAAAAATTTTAAAAAAATTGGGGAAAAAACATTGTTCTTTTCTTTTTTTTTTTTCTTTTTTCTTTTTTTTTTTTTCTTATTTCTTTTTTCTTTTTTTTTTTGGGGGAAAAAAAAACACACCAAAAAGGGCCCTTAATTTTTCCCTCAACTTTTCCTTTCGGTTATTTAAATTTTATTTTTCTTTAAATTTCTCAACCGGAGCTTTAAAAAATGAGACAAAAGAGGGGCCTCCCATTACTCTCAATTTTAATTTAGTGATAATATATGCTGATAAGCCATCCCATTTTAACCCCTTTTTTTTTTTTTTTTTTTCTTTTTTTTTTTTGAAAACCCCTTGTCTTAAACTTATAAAATTAAATAATATAAACCCTGAAATAAAAAAATATAAAAAACCCATGGGGTAAAAATTTGGCATCGGCTAATTATGTTTTGGAGTTTCAAAAGTGAATTATGGTCAAATTTTTAGCACAGAATGGTCGACCGAAAAAAGATAACAAGGGAAAAAATTTACCTTATTTTTTTAAATTGCACCCACTTTAGTGAAAAAAAAATTAAGGGGATATTTATTACTAAGTGATGTTTTTAATAAAAAAAATATTAAAAAAATTTTCAACACATATAGTCATATAAATGATTTTAATTTTTAAAAAATTTTTTTAATATCACTATTATATTTTTCGATTTTATAAATTTACCCATCATATTTATATCCCATATAGTATTCAATAACCCCAAAGAAGCCCTTTTTTTGTGTGTTCACAAATGTAAATGCACTTTAGGAAAATTTCACAAATGTTTAATATATGTGCAAAACCCAATTTTCTTTGTTTTTGGGCCCTACTTTCTGGTTTTTCAAAGCTACGTTTTGAAATTCTCCTTGAAACCTAATTTTTTAAATCTTAAAATTAGATGTTCAATTTCTTTTTTTGCACCAATTTAAAAAATTTTGGTCTAGTTTTAGATCTTAATTCTTCAATTTAATTGGCCCTCAATGTAAAAAGATTCAATCAATTCTCTTTGTTGGGTTTTTTCCCTAAAACATATTAAAAGGGGGAAGAACATTTAAGGATATACAATTTTTTATTTTTGGATTTATGCTTTCATTTTCCCGTACGTGGTTTAGAATAAGAAGTACATTAGCAAAAGCTATCGGTATTTACAAAATACAATGACAAAGGCCTTTTAACTCATTTTCTTTTAACATAGGGCTTGAAAAAGCAAAGATAAAAAAAATTTGATAAATTTAACGAAAAAATTTTATGCAATTATTAGCGTGACAAAAGAGATTAAAATTTATAATTGATCTTAGAAAATTTTAAATAAGTGAGAGTTTCGCTTCCAACAAGTTTCAATTTTTTAATATGTGATAAAAAAAACCCAAAAACAAAAAAAAAACTTTAAAAAACCCCAAAACATAAATTAAAAACAGTTTTTTAACATGGGGGTAAAAGAAGCCCGGTTTTTATCATTATGTGGACATTTTCCTTCATCTTGGCTTTTTTTTGTGAGCATGCTTTTATTTTGGCACCCCCCTAGCACAATCATGTAGCCGTCGTGTCCCCTCAACAAACCCATCAACAAACGTGTCTAAGGGCATGTCAACCACCATGCAAGCCTCCAGGGGGCCCCCCCCCTCTTCCTTGCCGAATTTCTCCATCTTAGAAAATTTTTTTCTTAGCCTTTTTTCCACATCATTCTCCCCCCCCTAAGAAGAAAATCAACCCTTTTGGGTTTTCTTCTAGGGATTTAAAGGGAAAATCATTTAGGTAAAATGGAAAAATATTCCCACATTAAATGTTTTTTGAAATACCTATATTATTAGGAATCCAATTAATATTGCCCTTGTCATTAATCCCCCTGCACATTTGATAGGCCATTTCTTCTTTTGGCTTAAAAAAAACTTGTTGTATTCTCCATTGGAAACCTCTTTTCTTAGAAACACCAACACTTTCACCCCTTTAGAACGCTTCCTTTCCCGTGTGTTTTTTTGGGTACTTTTTTTTCCCCTTTAAAATTTGTTTTTCCTTAATTTTTTCCCTTTCACTCCTATTGTTTGGGGACTTGTTTCACACTTTGGCCCAAAAGTATATTTTAGCCTATTTAATTGTGAGGGGGGGGAATTTCCTTACCTCCCGAAGGTTTAGAACCTTTTGCCCAACTTCAAGGGGAAGAACTAAAAACCCTTTTCCCCCTCCCTTTTTCCCAACCCATTTCCTTTTCCCCAAACCCCATGTTGGGCGTTGACATCATTTCTAGCAAGGTCTATCGAACAGTAAGTGACAGGCATCCATATCCCCCTATTTACAATACACCTCATCCCGTTTTCTACCGAGGAAAAAGGGTTTTCATTACAACACTCTTTAATTTTAAACTTCTTCTGCCTTAATCAAACTAATGGTAAAATGGGCTTTTGGATGTTTCTCTATTGATAAATGTAACACTTTCACTACTTCTCTGCCTATGATATTTTCACAATGCCGCTATCCACTATCAATTTTAAAGGGTTCTTTCATCAATTGTGCAATTTTGGTTTCGGGAAAAAACAAAAAACTTCTGAGTCTAACTTCTTGCCCTTTTATTAGAAACAATTTCTTATTAAAATAAGCCTCTCTAATATTTTTATCGTCCTCCTCGTAGTAAACATCACCCCCATCAAGGGTTATAATTTAAAACCCATTCTTTTTTCCCTCCCTCCCACTATGTTTTAAATGCTCATCCTTTTGGGGAATTTATTTTAAATTTATGCCCCGGTTGATTTCAACAGTAACAAATTTTCCAAAATCAATTTCACTTTTTAATTTTTTTTGTCTTTGAATGTCCTTTTTTTTCAATAGGCATTTTTACTTGTGGCTCTTTCCCTTTTTTCTTTTTTGTAAAAAAAATCTTAGAACTCGGATGTGGGGCCCAATCTTCTGAATTACAGTTTTTGAATGTAAAAAAGCCCGGGTTTTTTGGTACAGGTTCATTTAAAAACCTTTTAAACCCAACCAACCAAAGGGTTTTTATGCCCAAAACCAAACCCCGGCCCTATGGGTTTTTTTTTTACCGAAAACCCAAACCCCACCCAATCAACAAAAGAAACACCTCGAACCCAACTTGATCCCGCCCAAGCAACGATTAAATTTTTTTTTTTTTATTTATTTAACTTTTTTTTATATGTATTTCTTTAATTTTTTTATTAATCTACTTATATAGAAAAAAGAGGGGAAAAAAAATAAAAAAAATATTAAAAAAAAAATAAAAAAAAAAAAATATACTGAATTTTAAAAAAATAAAAATAATAAAATAAAATTACCCCAAATTTAAAATTTTTAAAAATTAATTTATTATTTAAAAAAATTATTGGGGGTTTGGGGTTTTTCCCAAAACAGGTTTTTTTCTACATCCCCTGACCCAAAAACCTAAATCCTATCGATTTTATTTCATTCTCAAAACCTAACCCTAAAAACCCCTAAGGTTTTATGGGTCGATCAGGCCGATATCCTATTATTACCCCCCCCGATTGCATTCCAAATACAAGTTTTACTCAAAAAATCCCACTTCCCCTATCAAATTTTTACTACTTTTTTCCCGCAAGGGAATTTTAATTTTGCTCAAGGGGGGCCCTGTTTTTTTTTCCCCGTTTTAAATTCCCCAAAACATTTTACCCGAGGTTTTTTTCCTTAAACTTTAAAATTTTAAAAACCCTCTAAATAGCTAGCCACCTGCCCGAATCCCACTTCCTTCAAATCATTTCCCCTTTTCCAAACCCCAAAAATTCCATGTATATTCATGTACAAACCTTCTTCCCCCAGCGGGCCCCCCCCCCCCCCCCTTAATTTCTATTGAAAAAAGATCTACTATAATCGAGAATTGGGAAAACCTTTGGGAAAAGTTTTTTCATTTTATGCAGGTTCTCACTGGTTGCTTAACCCCACGATTACCCCTACTCTAAGGCTTCTTTTTCCCCCCAGGTTGAAATACTTCCCTTCAATCTAAAGCTACAATTTTTACCCCCCTTTTTCCCCTTTTTAAAATTTCCAAAATTTCAAAAAAATCCCATTATTTCAACAAAACCCAAAAAAAAAAAAACTTTTAATTTAAAAATTTTCAATTTAAAATTGGGGGAAAATCAACCTTTACTTGAATTCCCCCACTATCTTTAAGTCGAACCCACCATCGTTTTTCCCTTTTATTTGCCAACCTCACCACCTCTCTAAAGTAGTTTTTTCTTCCCTAAAAAAACACTTAGCCTTCTTCCTTCGAATCATCATCATACATTGTAACCCAAAAAATTTTTTGTGCACATGCTTACCATAGGGGCACAACCCACCATTATTCTTGCTTGTTGGGTTTTAAATCCCCTCGCAAAGAAATTTATCAATTTATCAAAAACACTTCGTAAACACCGAAATCTCTAATCCATGTTATTTAACATCACATTTGATCCTGCACCTCAAATTTTTAGGGCTTCCACATGTCGGCAACATCCCGAAAAGCCACCCACCCAAACTATCGTTTTACATTGTGGCAAAAATTTTTTCTGCTCGAAACCCAAATTTACACAATGACTTAGCATGAAAAAATAAGATCAATTGACAATTTATCTCATAAAAGTAAGAAAGTAATTGGGGTTTTCTTTCAAACAATTTTTAATTCGTAATTGTGATAAGATGAAAATAAAAAAAAAAAAGGGGAAAACTATAAAAAATCCTAAAACTTTTTTAAACACGGTCTTTTCATGGGGCCCTATAGAAGTTTTATACCCTTTGTGGACATTTTCCCCCAACTTGAACACATTTTTGACACGCCTCACCAACACGCCCCTAGTAAAGTTTTGCTTTGCCATTGTGTCCCCTTAAAACACTCACCAAAACAGGAAAGTTTGAGGGGGAATTTGTTTCTACCACAAAAAGGGCCCCCCACGCTTCCCCACTCTCTTCCTTGCATGAGTTATTTCACATTATTGTTTTTTGGCCTTTGTCTACATTAAAAAATACCACAAGTTTTTGCCCTTTTTTTAATTTTCACATTTCCCAAACAAATTATAATGCCCTCATGAAAACATTTTACTACTTCAATTTCTTTTTTGGGCCACAAAAAAAATCATCCAAAGTTAGTGGGCTACATTAAATGTCTTTAAAATGGAAAAAACAATTATTCAAAACTTTAAAAAAAGGGGATGAAAAGAGGTTGAGAAAAAAAAATGGCAAGATTTTTTTGCTTCTAAATATATCAAACTAAACAATAAAAATATCAAAAAAATCTCACTCTCTCTTACACTCCCCCAAAAATCTTAGCCATCCTTGTCTCTCTGTAAGCCTTTTTCCTTCATCATATAAATCCATAGGGTCCATCATTCCCTTGGGCTTTGTATTTTTCAAACAACCATTAAAGGGTTCAGGTTTAAAAATTTTTCAATTAAATACAACCCTAACTTAATCTATCAGTATTTAGGTTTTTTAACCCAAATAAAACCTCTATAAATCTAGTTAGTTTGACAAAATTTTAAAAATCAATTATTTTTATTTTTTTCACTAGTATTAAAAAAACAAGTGGTTTTTTTTATATATATATATATTTCTATTTTTTTGTTTTCTTTTTTTAATTCCGTTTATATTTTTTGTTTTGTGGGGAATTTTGGGTTTTACCCACTAGCTAGTTGTAAATTTTTTGGGATTTATTCTTTTAATTTGTGTTCCTTAATGCATGGTTGAAAATTCGAAAAACCCCTTAAACTGGGTGGGAAAAAGGCCCCTTTGGTATGGGGGTTTTTGGGAAAAATTTGGGGAAGGAAATTTTAAAATGAAAATATTTTCAATGAGCGTTAAAATTTTTGAATTTTTCCCTTTAAACCAACTTGGGCCCTTTTAATTTAAAACAATTATGTGTTGCGGGGTATCATATTAAAATTAAAATCAATTTTAAAAATGATCAATAAGATTTTTGATAATTTTAGTTTTAATATATCTAAAGGAAAATGGCCCTTTTTTTGGTAGAACCTTTTTAGGTAGTTTCATTTTTTTTGAAGGTAAAAAAGAAAAACTAAAAAGGTAACAAATAGTTATCTTTTAAATAGTGGTTATGGTCCCCGGTCATACTACCCTTTTTGTCTCCCTTTAATCCCATCATTAGATAGACTATAGGGAAAAACAAAAGGGGTCTCCAAAGAAAACGTATTGGTTAAAGGGCCCCAAAAAAAACCCAAACAAAAAATTGTGGATCACAATGGAATTTAAGTAAGCTTTTCCCCAAAAATTTATTTTTTTAATTTTTTAATGACAAAAAATGAAAAATGTAGGATTTTATTTGTGATGATTTTCACAAAATTGGGTTTTTCAAGATTTTAACAATTGGTTTTCAGAGCCTATATTATTTGATCATTAGGGGAAATTTCTTTTTTTAATTTTTTATAAGGAGTTTTTTTCCCTAAATTTTGGAAAAATTTGGTTTTGGCAAAACAAAAAAAAAATGTAAAAGCTAAAATCCCGGTTTTGATAAATTTAAGTTAAACCGTATGTTACCCTAATTTAAAATTTTTTCGAATTTTTTCGGGGTCAAATCTGGGCCCTTGTCTTGTTCAATATTACTCCACGAACGTATTTAGGAATTGGGAAAGATTTCGAAAAATGTTATCAGATCTCTCCACGATCAAATTTTTCTTTGTGATTTTAATTCACCCCGGGAAATTAAGGTTTTCTCCCCGGTCCATTTTCGAACAATTAGGAACCGGGATCAATAAAAAGATGCATCACGTTGCTTCCCCCTACAAACCCCAAAATTTTCCGTATACACGGTCCCCACCCATAAATTTTTACACGACGTATAAATCAAATTGTGGGAAGTTTTTGTTTGTTTTTTTAAAACAAATTTCACGGGGGCCTTCGGCCGTTGGGACTCAAATCGTGTTTAAATTTCTGTTTTGTTTTTTAGGCCAAAAAATATACGGCCTTTCCTTCAACTGTGTTTCAAATCATGTAAGTTTCTGTTAGTTTTTTTTTGGCCCAAAATACACTGTCGTGCCTTCAACCGGGTATTCGGGCCATGTAAGGGGTTTCTTTTTTTAGACTTTTAAACCGAAATACACGGACATGCCTTCAACCCCTGTATCAAAAAATATTCAAAAATCACTTATAGATTGGTTTTATTTTACGGGCCCAAATTTTTTTTTTGAACTTTTAGTTTTAAAAGTTTGAGGGTTTTTAAGTCATATTTGGATATGGGGGGCTTAGGGCCCCAAAAAGTTTTTTGAAAATTTTGAGTTGCCTTTGGGCTCAATGTTTTATTTTAATTTTAAATTTAATATTGGTATGTTTATTGTATTTTGAGATGAATTTTAAATTTAAGCAAAAATACTGCCAAAGTGGGCCCTCTTACAAATTTAAAAATTTTTCAAAATAAAAAAGGGTTTTGTGCTTAAACTTTTTTTGAATTTTTAACGACCCAAAGGAAGGTTAAGTTTAACAGAATTGGAAGTGCACCTGTGGGAATAAACTCGTGATGAATTTTTTCTTTTTTTTTTTTTTACATGTGAACAATTTAAAACGGCCCCAAAAGAAGCTTTATTGTTTAATATGGTTTTTCTTTTTGTCATTTTTTGATTACTACACCCAAAAACCAAATTGTAGGTTTTTAAAGTTTTTCCAAGAATTAAATATTAATGGGGTCCCCGGGATTTTTTAAAATAGGGTTTTCCTTTTTTTTGAATTTATTTTATTATTTTGTTGTAAGGGGTTATGTTTAAACTTGTTTAATTTTTTTGTTGTTCTTATTTTGCTTTTGAATAATCCTGTTAATATTACTGCCAACATCAATTCCCCTTCCCCAAACTAAATGGACTAACTTCAAGTCCCTGGGAAAAATAATCATTGATAGTATTGGGTTTTAGATTTGACCTTGCTTAAGGACTGATTCTCCTTCACCTCATATTATAAAAGTACTCTGAAAGACAAGAGGAGTTGGGGAAAATTGGGGAAAAAATTTAAAACACATGTGTATGATATCCCTGAAAAAGGGGCCCTTCCAAAAGCATTTAAAGGGACAATATCGATAAATAACTAAGGCTTGGAAATTCTTTTATGAAAATTTAGAAAATGTTTTTCTAAGAATAAAAAAACAGAAATAAGTAAAACTCCCACCAAAACCCAAAAACCCAAAGAAGTACAAAGGCAAGGGTTTAAAATTAGGGGGTACATCATGGAGATGTCTCATCTTGCTTCTAAGCTTTAAAAGCACTCAAGTTAAAAATTTTGGGGGGACTTATAGTGCATTGGTTTTGATTTCTTCCAGCACATTTAAACTTTGTTTTAAAATGAGCTATAATTGTCAAAAATGGACTTGGTTCCCGAATGAGCTCATTTTCACACCGTGTTCAAGAAAGGAAAGGTTAAAGCAAGATAAGATTTAGAGTGCTCACCTAGCCTTAACCCCTAAAAATAGGAAATTTAAAGGGGGAAAAAAAAGGAAAAGGGATAAAGAAGCTACAAATATGGTACCCCAGAAGACACAACCCAAAAAGTTTTGGGTGCATCAAATGGGATTGGTTGTCCTTCTTTGAAACTATACGGATCATAAGAAGAAAGGGACCAAAATTTTCATGCTTAGCGTGCTAAAAAAGGTCCCCTTCTTAATTTTTTGGGTTTTTTTTGAGGTTAAATTTAACTTTGATACCCATTGACACTTTGGATAGATTTCTTTGGGGCAAAAATTACATCAGTTGGTTTTTCATGCCCGGGTTGCCCCTTTTTTCGAAAAACCCAAATGATGGTGGGAAAAAACATCAAGGGGGGGGTTTTGCGCAAGACCCGTTGAAGTTGAAGCAATTGGGAGGTTTAGATTAAATTTTTAAAGACTGGATTTTAAAAGGGGTCTTAAAAGAAACATTCATTGTACCATCATTTTGACAGAATTTGATTTTTTTCTCTGGTTCTCTATCTATTTTTCATAATCTTTTTCTTGATTGATTTTTGCTTCATTTAAAGAAAACCCTACAAATAAGTACATGAAAGGGATAAAAAGAAAATTAACTAATGAAAATTTTAGCTAAAAATTATGGCAAAAAGATTAGGTCATATCCCCCAAAAGAAGAATGGAGAGACTTTGTTTTCAGAAAGAAATTTCCCAAAAACCCCCTTTAATTTTAAAAGATTTTGATGATTGTATTAACTGTATAAAGGGGGAAAAAAACCAAAAAAAGGAGATTTGAAGCCAATGGGGCCTTTGACGTCTTTTTAAATTATATATACAAATATTTGTGGGTCCCTTTTCCCCACATTTGCTTTTTTTTGGTCAAATATTTTATAACTTCATAGACGATTTCTCCCCGATATGGCATCTTTAAACTCTTTTATGAAAAAATCACAAATCCTTGGGGTATGTTTAAAAATTATAAAAGGTGAAGTTGAGAAACCCAAATCAACAAAAAATTAAAAACATTCGATCTGATCGTGGGGGGGAAAACTACGGGAGTATGATGGTTCAGGTTAACAATGTCCAGGAAACCCTTTTTCTTTAAAAAAATTTCCTAATGGAAAATCGGTATGGTTCCCCCAGTCACCATGCTGGTTTTTCCCAAATGAATGGGGTTGCTGAAAGACGGGAAAAGGAAAACTAAGGACCCTGGGGAAGGGTATGATTTTTCACTCCACCTTACCAGAATTTCCCCAGGGAAAAGCACTTAAAACTGCAGATTTATCCCTTAAAAGGGTTCCAACTAAAGTAACAAAAAAAACCCCTTATGGGAAATTTGGACTGGGGAAAAAAGCTTAAATCTAAAAATTTACATGGTGGAGGTCCAATTGTGGGACGACGTTATAAGCCCCAAAGAAAAGAAACTGGGCTCAAGAAAAAAAAGTTTTCTATTTTGTTTGGGGGACTCTGAAAGATCAAAGGGTTACAAGTTCTATGATCCCACAACAAATCGATATTTGAGTCAGGAAATGCTCAATTTTTTTGAGGGTGTTTGAGGGTTTTTTGGGGGATTTCAATTTTGAGTTTTTTTCTTTTTAAAAAGGAATACTTTATATTTTCCCCCAGGTGTTATTGAATTTGGTCAAGATTCAATTTTTTGATCTTCTTCAAAACCAAAAGAAAAAAGCAATACTAGAGAAACCCATTCAAGAAACTGTTCCGAAAAAACAAAATCAAACCCCTCAGGAACCAATTTTCCATTGAGGGATTTCCCCAAAAACAAAGAAAAAGTGCGTTGAGATAAATTTCATCGTTTTTTCTTTAAGAACGTGAGGGTTTAAAATTTTTTAAAGATGGAAGATGAAACAAAACAACTTCCTTTTAAAACTATTGAAAGTTCTAAAACTCAGAAGTGGGGTTGATGCCATGAATGAAGAGATAAAATCTATAAAAGACAATGCTTTGGGGTTTTGTCCCTTTTCTAGGAAATATGAAGCCCCTTGGTTGCAAAAGGATTTTTTTAAGACCAAGAGGGATTCAAAAGGCAAAAGTGGAGGGTTTAAGGCTCATCTTGTTACCCAAAAGGGGTTTCCCTAAAAGAAGGCATCGACTATAAAGAGACTTTTTCAACCCCTTTTTTTCAAAGGGGTCTTTTAGGATTGTAATGGGGGAAATTTGTGGGACAATTAATCTTGGGTTTTCTTTAGATGATTAAAACCGCCTTCCTCCCAAAGGTGACATTGATGAACGATCTATATAGACAACAAAAAAAATTTTGGGACAGGGGAACCAAAAAAAATTTGGTTTTTTTAAAATTAAGAAATCCCTCTTGGACTTAAGCAAGCATCTTTTAAAAATGGTATTTTAAATTTCATCAGTGAAACCTTTTCTTGGGTTTTTAGACGAATTTTATTTAATGTTGTAAATACCATAATTTTGTGGAAACAAGCATATTTTCTTTTGTTTTTTTTTGTTTATGATAAAAATTTCTTGCCAACAACATATAGGGGTTATTGTACAAAAAACCAGAGTTTTTTAGCTGGAATTTTGAGATGGAAAAATCTTGGGATGCCCTTTTGTGTTAAGAATACAAATACATCAAAATTGCTCTTTAGGTACTTTGGAAATTTTCACAAAAAAAGCTAAAACAAAAATAAAAACAAAAGGGGGATGGGATGCAAAATTGCAAATAAGTGATACGCCTGTAGCTAAGGGAGACAAATTTGTCTTTGTCAGTGCCCTAAGAAATTTAATTTTTAGGAAAAGGAAAATGCAAAAAATTCCTTAAAGCATTAATAGTAAGGAGTCTTAAATTTTGCTCAGTTTGTACGCTCTAGAAAATTGCATACTTTTCAAGGGAAAGTTGGGCCAATAATTGATTAAATTTAAGATTAATCATTAGAAACAGCCAAAAGGGTCTTGCGGGCTTTCAAAGAACAAAAAATTATATGCTTGCCTTTCGAAAGCAGATAAAAAGAGTTTGTTAGGTAAATTGATTCCAATTTTTTTGGGGGGTGCTAAGATAAATATGAAGTTTACATCGGCTACAAAACTATTTGTTTTTGGGGGGGGAACCCTCTTTGGGGGCATAAAACCCAATCCCTTTTTTGTTCTTCTACTATTGAACAGAGTTTTTTAGCATTTATGAGGCATCCAATCATGGAATTTTTGTTTTCAGAAAAAAATTTTCACAGGGCCCGCGCAAAAAAAGATACAAATTTTAAAAGGCCACTTAAAAATTTTTTTGTGACAAAAAAGGGCAACGGGTTTATATTCCAAAAAAAGGAGCTCGACGAAGTCAAAGCATATAGACATTAAATTCCCCAGTTTTAAAAAAAAAGAGTTCAAAGTGGACAGTTTTTCTATTGAGCAAAAAAGGGAAAAAACTCTATGATCGCAATCCCCTTATTAAAGAAATGCAACCAAAATGTTTATAGTACAAACTGCTTATATGGGGTCAAGGGCCTTAAAAACATTAAGTTTTAAATGGGGGTTTGTTACCTTGAATGCTTTTTTGTCATAGACCCAAAATTTAAAAAAGTTATTTTTTTGTTTTTTATGTTTTGAGAAAAATCTTCTGCAAAAAAAAATTTTCTTGTTTTCCTACACTCTGTGTTTTTTGGTTTTTTGGGTTTTATCTCACTAAGGTTTTTAGGGGCCAAAATTTGAAAATAGACATGTTAAGATCCCCATTGCAAGGAATTTTCTTGCTACACATCACATTTTGATCCTGTCATTTAATTATATCAAATTGTGACCAATTTTGGGGTTTTAAAATTACGAAAATTAATAATTTCCCCTTTGAAACCTATGTTATATGAATGATTTGGGCCCGGGTTGGTTATAAATGCATTCTGTTCATTTAAAAGAAACTTGAGCTCATAAAGGTTTTTCAAAACATAAATTTTAAAGTTTCAATATATCCAAAAATGGGAGATTGTTGGGTTTTTAATCCAACGTTGGCCCCCCTTTTTGTGGAAAAAATTTTGTGTTGCGAGCTTCATATTAAGTTAAACTCAATTAAAAAATGATCAATAAGATTTGGATATTTTTAGTTTAAATGTACTAAAAGGATATGACCATTTTTTTTGTTTGGGCCTTATGGGTAATTTCTATTTTTATGATGAGCAAAAAAAAAATCCCCAAAAAATTTAAAATATATTTTTTTATATAAAAAGTGGGTTTAGTCCCCAAGGGATTTTCTTACCTTTTTTTTTATCTCTTTGAATCCCATCTTTGTCGACTATAGAGGGGGGGAAAAAAAAGGGGCCCTTTTTAAAGGGAAAAAATTTTTTGATTTGAAAGGCCAACGCCAATCTAAGAATTTTTTTTGTTTAACGCAAATTTTGGGTTAAAGGGATGCTTTCCCCAATTTATTATTTAATTTTTAATTATCAAAATGAAAAAAAATTTTAGGATTTTATTTATGAAGATTTTCACCAATTGGTTATTCAAGATTTCAACATTAATTCCTAAAGCGAAAATAAATTAAATTGGAAATGGATTACAACGCTAGTCCAATTTTAAGTGAAAAACAAAAGGGGGGCTCATGTGGATTGGGGTTTTTTGGACTATTGGAAAAAAAATTGATGAAAGGATGTTTGATTGATTTCAGGAATGGCATCTGACGGGCCCAGGGATTAAGGTTTTTTTCCAAAAATCGGATTCGATCCAATAACCCTTTTAAAATTTTTTTTGTTTTTATTCTTAAATATTTGAAGGGGTCTTTATTTATATCTAAAATTTACCACTATAGGTATTTTCCCCAACCCAATTGAATTTTATCCTAAAATAAAAAAATAATCTTTTAAAATATTCATGTTATCGACACAAAAACTTTATCTTTTTTTTTTTTAAACTCATAAAAGGGGCTTTATAAAAATTTTTTAATTTTAAAAAAATATTGTATAGCCACCTTTGCTAGAAATACTTTTTGAATTTTAAAGGTGTTTTTAATTAAATAGTTTTTTAACCCCGACTTTCTTGTTAATTATTAAAAAGATTATTAAATTTTTTTTAAAAAAGATTTGAAAAAATAAAATTTAAAAAGTTCATTTTTTATATTTTTATTTTTTTTTTCTCTTTAAAAAACATAAACAAAAAATTTTTATTATTCTTTAAAAAAATATGCATTTTTAGTTTTTTTCTTGGACATAGTTTTTAATATTGAAGTCAAATACAAAATTATAGGGCAAAAATACATAAAATGATAGGGGAAAAAATTTTTTTGTTAAGTAGAAAAATTATTATTAAAATTTTTATTGGGTTAAATTTCTCAAAGATCCTTTCAATTTCAAAATCTCATTTTAATAATATAAAAATTTTGAAAAAAATATCCAAACGAAATTTTAAAATATCTAAAAAATTTAAATTTAAAGAATTATAAAAATTTAAAAACCCAAAACGACTTACTCAATAATATTTCTTACAAAACTTACGTAAATTTAAAATTAAAAAGGTTTTATTGTAAAAATTGTGCATAAAAAACATGCGTGATGGTTAGGAAGGTTTAGGTGTCGCCAGGATTTTCCATAAACCTTTGTTGGAATCCTTTTTTTTGGTACCGGGCCGGGGGGATTACCATGAAAATTATAGAAGTATATTCTATTCTTCTTTTTTTTTCATGGAAAATTAATACAAAAGTATTTATGTTCTTAAGTTTTAGTACTTCCCTAAAATTTTTACAAAGAAGTGATAATTAAAAGATCAAGCAAGGGAATCGTTTGAATAGAAATACTTTTTGTAGTCTTGAATCTTAATTAATTAATTGATTTATTGATTATTTACCCATCCCCATCATCAACAATCAATCAAAAAAATATATTTTTTCAAAAAATTTAAAAATTTTATAAAAAATTTCTCTACTCTCCCTGAACTCTAATCCCTTTTCTAATCCGGGAAACAAACCCAAATATTCTTCACATTTCCATCGCTAAACCCACAATTCACGGGCTATTTGAAAATTTTTTAAAACTTTTAAACACTCTTACCATGCAACTTAAAAAAAATTTTAAAAATTCCCCTTTCTTTTTTTTTCATGGAAAATTGAATACACAAGTATTTATTTCTTAATTTTAAGTACTTCCCTAATTGTTACAAAGAAGGAAAAAAAAAAAAGATCAAGCAAGGGAATCGTTTGAATAGAAAACTTTTTGTAGTCTTGAATTTTAATTTAAAATTAATTGATTGATTATTTTTATTTTTTTTTTGGGGAATTTACAATAAGGGGGTTTTTTCTACGGGACATCCCAAGGGAAAACAATGTTTTAAGCCAATTAACTAAAAGAGGGGCAAATTTTGTTTTTTACCTATTATGTTCTTCTGCCCTTGATTTTTGGCAAAAACCATTCACAAATCTACACAGATTGACACCCTTTCTACTCCCCAGAATTATAAATGCCCCGTTTAACATGGGGAAACTATACAATCTTGGAAGTAAAAATTTTCCTTTTTCAATTAAGAACTATAGATAGTTTGTTATAGCAAAGAAGAAAATAAATATTTTGAATAATACACATTTGAATTGTGAATAAAATTATCATACCCTGATGACAAGAAAAAGAAAATTTCACATAAGAAATAAATGGATAAACATCTCAAAATGACAATCAAAAAAAAATGAGCCCCCTACTTAAAATAAGCTCTTGAAAATCTTTTTAGCATGTTTAATATGTTTTTCTTATGAACCACATTTATGAATA
>JBBMOL010001789.1:0-32346 GCA_037954665.1 Laguncularia racemosa
ATTTTCCGGTTTTTTTTTATTTTTTTTTTAAAAATTAAATTTTTGTTTATTTATTTATTCCGAATTAATTAAGAAATTTTAATTATTTTTTATTTAGTTATTTATATATTTATTTAAATATTTATTTTTTTATTTTTAAAAAAATGGGAAAATGTAAAATTAGTTTTTTTTTAAAAATTTTAAAATAATTTTGAAAAATAGTAATAAAAAAAAAAATAAAAAAAAAATAAAAAAATATAGAAAAAAAAAAAAAAATTAAAGGAAAAATAAATAAAAAATTTTTTTTAAGATGTCAAATAGGAAAAAAACAGTGAAAAAAATTTCCCCAAAAAAATTTCACAAAAATCAAAAAAATTTTCCCAAAATCACAAAAATCAACAAAAATTCTTAAAAACCCACAAAAACCCCCAAAAAATTTCTCAAAATCAAAAGAAATAAAAAAAAATCATAAAAAGCCCAAAAAAATCATAAAAAAAATAAATAAAAATTTTTAAACACTTAGAAAAATTTTTTTCCCGTAAAATAAATCAAAATTGATGTTTTCCCTATAAAATCTTTTTTTCAAAATAAAAACAAGCTTAGGCTTAGAGGTTTTAGGGAAAATCCCAAAAATGGTAAGAACATAAATTTGAAAGAAATTTTAAAATTAAAACCCCCAAATACACTAAAGAAATTTTCCCGAAAAGCGAACTACGGCTTTTTTTGAACCTGAGTAGCAGGGACGTAGGCACCCATTCGGGTCAACCCATAAAATAAATGAAAAAATCCTTTTTCTTGAAATAAATTCAAAGACATAACAAAAAAATTTAAAAGAAAATAATGAAACCCCATTTCTAAAGATTAACAATTTTTGGAGATTATGTTGGGAACCGTTTTAGGGGTTTTTTTAGGTTAGCCTCCGGGCTTAGAAACTCTGGTTTTTTCCCTTTTTTTTTTCTTCTCAAAAAAAACAAGAAGAGGAAATAACGACACAAATAGGGCCAAATTAAGACTAATCCGCTCCTTTAGTCTTAATTCACTTTTTCCCCCAAAAACAGTTGGGTGGCGACCCCCCAAAAATCAAAAGAAATTGTAATCTCAAAAGGCTTAGGTGGCTAGCCCACTTTTTAGGAATCTCTCCAGTAGAGTCATCATCCTGTCGAGTCGAATTTTAATCTTATTTTTTTTTCTTAATTCGATTTACATTAAATCCTATGCTCATTTAATACAAACCCTTGACTTAAATTAGGAAAAAAAAATTATTTTTCACCTATTTGGAGTCACCACTCAACTAAGTTAGGAAAAAAATCATCAAATTTAGGACTGATCGAGTGGATTAATTCTAACTTGAACACTTTGTCAATGAAACCATTTTCTTGTTATAAAAAAAGAAAGAAAAAACCAGAGATTTTCGATTTGGAGGCTAACATAGTAAAACCTTAAAGTTACCACCTTAATCTTCTAAAATTTGAACCATATTTTTTTGTGATATCTTTTTTAGCATTTATATAAAAAAATACTTAATAATAAAATAAAATAATAACGATTACACTAATAATGATTTGAAGAAAAAAAAATTTTAAAGTTACCCCATAAGGGTACTAACTTACCCACTATTCAGGATTAAACAGATCGTAGTTTGCTTTTTTTATTAAAATTTAGTGTTTTATTTAATTTTAATTAAGAAAAAGGGATTGGCCAGATTTATGTTTATTACCATATTTTATTTATTACTATTATTTAAAAAAAAAACAAAGAAAAAATTCTAAACCCAAATTTCATTTACCAATTAAAAAAAAAAAACTCTTAATTTTTTTAAAAAAAAAACAAGACATCAATTAAATTTTTATTTCAAGAAATTAATTTTTCTACGTGACAAGACATTTTATATATATATATATATATGATTAACCTTTTTTAACTAAAGTTGATAAATCAATTTAAAACTCACTTCATTAATCATATTTACTTGATTAAATTCTAATCACCATGAGAAAATAAAATCAAATAAATCAATTAATATAATAATAATGCTAACAACAATAAGGACACTACTTACCTGGACGTGGGTCAGATTAGGTAGGTCAGGTCGGGTTTGGGTTGGAACTTAGGTTGGGTCACGCACATGGGCAGTAGTTGGAACTCGGTCAGTGACTGTCTCTAGTGGTTGTTAAAGTGCTAGGGGTAGTGTCGGCCTAGCTGCACAACGGTCTTAGATTCAAATGCTAACTTTGCCTTGCACCCAAGTCGCGGTGCTCAAGTGCTCGTCAACGGCCACTATCCACCTCTTCGAGCCGATTGATTTATAAGTGGTTAAAGGCGAAGAAGGGGTTTTTCTTAATCTACATGACTTGAGGACCTATTGATACCTATAGTTAGCTTCAAGGTTGTGCTTGTGAGGAGGAAATTTAGAGAGAAGGTGGAGCTACAGTAACTTTGTTAGAGAGAGAAAGCTCAAGCCAAGGCTTATGAGTGTGTGTGTGTTTCTGGTGATTCTCAGTTCTATCGTGTTCACGAAGCCAAGCTCTATTTATAGGCTTGGGAAGATCGACTTGATAAGCTCAGATTAAGCTTATAGTTGAGACCCATTTTTATCCATTTAATATTCGAATTAATCTCGAAAATTTGATGCCAATCCATTAGATTAAGTTCATTTGTGAATTATCAAGTTTTTTTGTTATAAATTAATAATAATCCAAAAAGATTTAAAAAAAAAACGATTTTTGTGTGCCTGAATTTGCGCGGCTTCTTCTCCCTTCTATTCACATTCGCAATCTTGCTGGAGAAGATGATCACGTGGCTAGCACATGATTTTCGCCCAATAGGTGCTACTATGTGGCAACCTGGTCTAATCAAGAAGGAAAAAATTTCACGGTGCTTCCAAGATTTGAACTCATGACCTTTCGCTTCTCTTGCTTGTTATGGGTGCATGGGTGGACTAGTTGGGTTGGCCCTTTTCTCATTTAATGTATGCAATTGATTTGTATATAACCTAATGGTCCTGATTAATTTTTTATTAATTCAAAATTCCCGAGCTTGATTTAAAGACCCATACTTCCTTAATATTGTTGAAAATTATTATTATTATTATTATTATTATTATTATCATCATCAATCATCATCTTGTAAACCAAGGCCCCCCTTTTATTATTATTTTATTTTTATTATTTTTATTTATTTATCTATATGAAGGGCAAAAATGGAGTGTTTACATACATTCTTCCTTACTTCAATAGACCCACAATCATATATCTAAATCATTCTTTTTGTAAAGCTCCCACCATGGTGGATGTGTAGATTAATAGGATTTGGAATAACCACAGTTTAATCCTACAACATATAACAAGAGCCATTAGTAGCTTAACTAATATCATATGATGCAAAAATGGATAACTTTTAAAATGATCCTACAATAATGAGTACTTTTATCAAGTTTTTTATTTTTTAATTATTAACAATTAGGCTTCTGGTTTGATGAGTTTAGCAATTTTTTCAATGAGGTACAAATCAACACTTCTCGAACAATTTTTTTAAAATCGTGAGAGATGCTACTAATCCTATGAAAGATGTGATAGACTAGGCATATAATGCTAACAGAAGAAAAATCATAAGGAATATGTCCAAAGAAAAAAAAGATGTAGCATACAATTTTTTTTTTTTTCATTTTAATGTTATTAGAAGAACAAACTTACCTAAACCAAAGGAACAAGCATAAAGATAATTCATATCAGAGATGCAAATTATTACATGGAAAAAAGAATAGAAATCTAGATTATTTGCTTACAAGGAAGAAAAAAGATCAAAAATTTTCCTGAGAGATTCAATTTTTTTGTTAGGGTTTTGACATATGAAGTTAGAAGATGATTTGTTTAAATAGAGAAGACGGAAAATGCATTTTTTTTTTTTTTTGTTTGAGTATCATCTTCTCTCTCTCTCAATTGTAACAAGCACAAATAAACATTTGTCTCTTCTTAATTTCCTAAAATTTATGGGTACCCAATGTGTGAAAGAAATAAACACAAGTACCTAAAGTGAAAAGGGAAAAAAAACACCAGTTCCCTAAATGTAATTTACTCAAATTGTTAAAATAAAAAAACAATGTTATACTAAGTAATTTCAAACAAAAGATCCTTTTTATGACATTTTTTAAAAAACCTGCTTAAATTAGGTGACATGCTATGTTTGCACATTTACAAGACAACAAGGGAAATCTTCTTTTTATACCATTTAATATAATGTTGTTTCTCTATTATAACTACTTAAAAATTTGATCATTTATTTTAACCACTTGAAACTTTGATCATTTATTTAAACTTAACTCTAAATGTCGATCCCCCCGTTTGTTATTTTCCCCTTTTTTGCACTATATGTGCTATCACCACTCTATTGGACCAATCACTCTTAAAAGGGCCATTTCTTGATAGTGAGTTTTAAAAAAACCTTGAATCTATACAAAACTCGAAATGCAAGTATAAAGGTAATATAAGATATCCAATCTAACCAAATGTTATAATAACTTGATAGTACATTTCATGACAAGTTAGGATGGGTTTTAGAAAAAAATTTGGATGAATTTTTATTTATATCTCCTTATATTTATTCTATATATACTTAATTTCAATTATTTTTAAAATTGAGTATTTAAATCCATAAATTTTTCTAAAAAATATGTTTTTTGATGCCTTAAATACCATTTTACCCCTTAAAACTACAAAAAGTGATTCCATTATATTTTTCAACTATTAAGTGTCATTATTTGATTTTAATTTATAAAAATGTTTTTTATTTTTTAATTTATAGATTTTTTTTTAATGTACAATAACAATACCGAAGCTTCATAAATATTTAATATTCTTAATGTTTATAAAGTTCGTCTATGACAATAAATAAAGTCCAATAGCAAAACAATTAGTAAAAGGGAAACTACACATTATAACACTCTACTAGCATTGTATATGTCCTTGGCATAGATCTCATGTTTGGAACAACAACAACAATTCAACAACGAAAAAGATTTACAAAGGGTGAGCTATAGTAAACTATATATAACAGTAGCCACTTGCACACTAGCCCAAAACTAATGTGGCGAATAAGATTTGTTGAGTTAATGTAAATAAACAATACACTTCCAATGTCCGAAAAAAGTGACAAAGTATAAAAAACACTCATGACTTAGAAACAAGATGTTGGATGTCATGGGGTCTAATTCCAATTGGCTATTAGAGGTTGACATGAGTAGCTAAACTTCACACCTAAAAGAAAAATTGAAAAGTAATGTTATGTGGAGTTTATTACCATTATCTAGACATCATCAATCACAATCCACTCTTAACTTATTGCATGTAAAGTTAGGCAAAAAAATCAATCGAACCATAAATTTCGGATTGATCAATCCAAACTATAACTTAGGTTTAAACTACTTTTATAAGTTCGAAAAAAATTACTAATCAAACTAGTTGATTCAAATGAAATCGTATCGTGAGAAGTGAAAAAAAAAAAGAAATAAAAAAAAAAAGAAAGAAAGGGGAAAAAAAAAACTATGGTAGTTACTATATTGATTGTGAAGATTGGTTTGATAAATCTATCGATGTTTTTCAACTCTAAATAAGAATAAATGATGAAGTGAACCCACATATTCTACTTACATTTTGTGGATTTGAGAAATATGTGAATAATGATTATTTTCTATATTTCTCGTATTGATTTCAATGTATCTAACTTTAAAGTACTAGCTAAATCATAGTTGTTTCCAATATGTAGTGACCCGATGAATTAGTAAGATGTTAAAAATGTTGCCTTCTAAAAAAAGCTTCAAGTCCTTAGTCTCGAAATTGTATTGAAAATAATTTTGTTCTGTTGATGGTTAGAAAAACTTGCATCAAAATGTAGTATTTCTCCAAAATATTTTGAGATTCTAGTTTCAAACCACATATCAAATCAAACTTTATGTTTTTTAGATGTTCAAATTGGGACCAGACCATAATATTATATTCAATTTGATTGGGAGGAATAACTGTACCAAACCAAACCATGCCTACCTCTATTTGCATGTGAGTCTCATTCTCTTGCTTTTGATGATTGCTATCTTGATGCAATTCCCTCTTGTCAAGTACTTATTGAGCTACCATTGATAGTCTAAAGCACCTAATTGCCATATCATCTTAGTAACTACATGTAAATGTAGTCCCTATCCAAAGGATGTCACGTGTAAGCTGAAGACAACCATAAAGAACAATGCTTAATTAATTTAGCTAAGTTTAAGTTTCAATTGGTTTAAGACTCTAGTTATCAAGTACACATAGCACACAAGGCTATCGTGTGTTCTTGTAAATCATCGCAAAACTGAATTGTAATTTGATTAACTTTGTCTTGCATATTGTTTACTATGTTATTAAAAAAGGAAGTTATTAATTCCTTACCACAAGTTATTTACTAAATCTTATTCTATGTTTAAGGTATTCTAGTCATTAATTAAGTGTAATTATTCTATTATGTAGCTTTATTAAGTAATTGTTTAAGTAGGTCAAGTTAATCGTATCTAACCAATATAATAATTTATAACACTTTTTAAAATTGATATATATTATTATTATAGTATTAAAAGTTAAATCATCTAATATTATGGCAAGTACTATTTATTATATGGAAATACATCTATATATTTCATTAGTGTATTAGAGATATGATATTAACTTAAAATTAAATGTGAAAATATAAGTCATTTTAGGTATTAGTATAACTATTGAAAATATACTATAATCAAATGTTAACTTTTAAAAATAGTTCAAGTGTTTATAATCTATTGATATAAGCATTAATCTTTAAGTTAGATGGATCACGTTTAAACCCCTTTTCTTGTTGCCAAAGAAAAAAAAAACTTTTAGAAACTTTCCACTATTATCCCATCCTATGCGTGCATGTTAATGGATGAATTTTTGTTTACAATGATTTAATTCGATTGAAAACAAAAAAGACAAGAAAATCGTAAAATGCCATAAAGGTAGCGTTTGGTTTATAATTACTGGACAATACCTTGGTACCGTTTGGTTACTAGTACTGGACAGAACAAGAGTACTGGACAGTACTAAAAAAAAATACTGGACAAAAAATATTTTTGTACCACGTTTGGTTTGTTCAGTACTGGATAAGGATTTTTGTGTTGTCTAGTGTTTGGATTGCAAAGTACTGGACTGGACATAGTAAATTTGACAGTTTTGCCCTTTTTAATTACTGGAGAAGGCTTTTGTGTTGTGCAGTGTTTGAAATTACAAAGTACTGGACTGGACAGAGTAAAATTGATAATTTTGCCCTTTTATTTATATCATAGTTATTTATATATATTTGATATTATTATAAAAAAAATGATTTGAAGGTTTAATATATTATATTAAATATTATAGGGAAAAGAATTATGTTATATTTAATGAAATAATACGTTATTTATGATTTTGAATTGTCATTGAAGACATAAAACACTTTTACACTGAAACATCCACATATCCATCAACCACTTTGAACAAGTCATTTAGATCGACAAAATTACTAAATCCATCTACAAAATTAGATCGATTAGATTAGAACATCAATCACTTTTATATTTCATAGGACAAGGCATAAATGACATAGATAAGATAATAATCATACGTTTCCATAATCAAAGTAGTTTCTATGATTATGACCTACCAACTATATCTGATAGAAAACCTGCCAACTCTATTGCAGGAGATTCATGAGGTTACAACTTCTACAAAATATGAAAACCGATTTAACCATACAAGATACTTGTCGAGTCTAATTTTTTGTTTTCTCATTTCTAATCCGATATATACTAGACCCTATGCTCATCTAATGTAGATCATCGACTTGAGTTAGGAATTTCGTTTTATTTTTGGAGTTGCCACCCAACTGTTGTTGGGAAAGATTGAATTAAGACTAATGGAGCGGATTAGTCCTAATTTGGACCACTGGTCGTCGTGATTTCCTCTTCTCTTTTTTTTTTTAAAAGAGGAAAGGGGGAAAAACCGGAATTTCTAAGTTCGGAGGCTAACATATTAAAACCTTAAGATTACTACCTCATCTCCTAAAATTTACTTTATCTCGAAATGTCTTTTATTTTATTTTTGTTTGTCTTTTATTGTGTTTTTAAGTGAATTATGCTAGGAAAATGATTTTTATTCCTTTTTTAAGGTTGCCCTAAATAGGTGCCTACGTACCTGCTATTCAGGATCAAACAAGCTATAGTTCGCTTTTCTTGAAAAACTTTAGTGTGTTTTTGAATTTTAATTATGAAATTTCTTTTAATTTATGTTTTTACCATTTTAGGATTTTTCAAAAAAATCTAAACCTAGGCTTGATAATTTGATTTTTTTGAAAATGATAATTTTAAGGAAAAACACCAATTTTGGATTTATTTAAGAAAATGATTTTTGTAAGTGATAAAAATTCATTTTTTTTTATTTTCAACTCATTTCTACTATTATAAATTTTATTGATTTTTTACTTAATTTATTATGATTTTTATAATTTTTATTAACTTTTATTAATTTCATAATTTTTATTAAATTTTTATAATTTTATTGAAAATTTTTCTCCTAGATTTTTATCTATCCTATTCAAAATCTAATCTTTTTTGAATTTTCACATTTTTATCATTTATTATTATACTTACTATTTTTATTTTCTTTCAAGGTAAGTATGAAGGGCAAATTCGGAATTTCAAAAAAATTACATTTAGTCTAGTACGTAATTTTTAGTATCAAATTATATGCGGTACTAAAATTTCTGATTTTGTCCAGTACGTAATTGGTGTTTAGTCCAGTACTTCCTTCATGTGTGGCAACCAAAACGAAGGACAAAAAATTTTGTCCAGTCCAGTGCCGAATTTCAATGCCAACCAAACGCTACCAAAAGTATTAGACAGTACAGAACAAGGAAAACAGAACAAAACAAATTTTTTATACCATGTTTAATATATTTAGTACTGGATAAAAAATTTTGTGATGTCTATTATTTTGTATTATAAAGTACTCTACTAAATATTAAAATTTTGATAATTATGTCTTTTGCATAATATCATGGTTATTTTATTATATTTTTAATATTATAAAAAATTGAAGAGATTATTTAATTCATGTAATTGAATGAATTATTGAAAATAATAAATATAAATCCATTGATTTGCTATGTAATTAAAAAATTAATCATTCATATTATACGTTACAATAATTTGTATTATATTTAATAATCATAGTGTTAATTAAATTGATATATAATAGATTAATACATATTAAATTATAATAATTTGTCTTAATATTTAATACTATAATGTTAATTTAATCAATGTTATAATAATTGAGAATATTTTTAAGATTTCAAAATATATTTATTTTTATCTTATAAAAATTAATTTTTATATTTTATTTTATATAATATAAAATTTAAATATTTTTATTCAGTATTTTAACACCTTTTTATCCAATATTTAAAGGAAGAATAAAAGATTTTATTTTAATAACCAAATGATACGCAACAAAAAAAATACATTCGCTTCGATACATGCTTGACCAAGGAAAAAGAGAAGTAATTGTGCGGACCTACAGACATATTACACGTGTCAATCCCACGAAAGCCAGATGTTTTCGCTGAGTCCTTTTTCACCACAAAGCTCGACTCTCTCTCTCTCCCCCTCCCTCACGCATCCATGACCATGAGCGATCCATGGAACACCTTCCTGATCACCTCGTCCTCGACATCCTGAGTCGACTCACCGACTCGTCCGACCTCGCGCGTGCTCGCATAGTCTGTAAAACCCTGAACTCTCTCTCCACCCAAACCACTTCCGTCTCTCTCCTCTGCACGCTCTCTCGTTACATAAAGTCCCGGTCACCGCTTACCAGACCGTCCATCACACCTTTCAAGACCATCGTGAAAAACCTAATCTTTAGCTCTCAGAAAGTCGAGTTTGTCTCCATCGGTGTCGATAAGAAAATATCGCTTGCTTGCGATGATGTGGATGATGATTCCGAGGATGATTTGCATCTTACGGATGTTGGGTTTCTTAGGGAATGGTTGCCTAAGGTTTGTGATGGGTTGAGAGTTCTGAAGATTTCGGATTTTTGGGTTCAGTCTTGTTGGAGAAGATCTGATGTTTCTGGGTCTCATTTCTTCTTACTGTGAGTTATTTTATGTGATCTGTTTGTTTTGAATGAAAAAATTTAATCCTATGTTTTCAATAGTTTACTGTAATTTAGTATGTCTAATAGTCAAGTATAGTAATTGAATTTGGAAGTACTTCTGTTGGGTAATAATAGTAAATAATGGTTTGAAATTATTGCAAATGGATGAGGGAGTGATGGTGGTTTACTTCCTTAAATCATCGAAAAGCTTCTAAATCGATACTGGAAGCTCCTCCCTAAAAGCTGTAGTTTGGGAGCTTTACCAGCACATGGGGGAACAGATGTAGTGATGCGAACCCTAGGTATATTAAACCTAGAACCCGTCGATCGTGATTTGAAATCGAATTCCCAAGTATCGTCTTGAACAAGTGATGAACGGAACTAGACCCCAACCACACCTGCTGATTGAAACCTAAGTTATCAAGATGACTTCCCCAAGCGTTTAGATCGAAGAAATCAAAAGGGAATTTCGAAGAAAAAGGAAGAAACTTTTTCCTTGTTGTTTTTAACAAATACAAAATTTGGTCTCAAAAAGTTTTTTTTGGCCCCCTTTTTCCTTTTAAAAGGGGGAAAAAAAAATCTCTAATGTGGAAATAAATTTTTTTAAAATAATTTCCCCGTTTGAAGGTTGGCCCGGGGCAAAACAGGGCCGGGGGCCCAAGCCGGGGTTTTAATCCCTGTTTTTGGTTTTTGTGAAAGCGACGGTTTAACCTGCCCAAAAACCCCATTTTCAAAAGCTGGCACCCAAAAAAAAACCTTCCCAAAAATTGGGAATGTAAGGTCTTGAAAACCCTTACCCTTTAAAAACCTTAAAACCTTCAGCCTTTAGTCCCCAATTCGGGGCCTTTCCCTTTTTCGGGATTCTTTGGAAGCTTTTTAGGAATAAAGTCCTCCCTTTAAAAAAAGTTTCCGGGTTCCTTCCCCCTTCCCTTCCATTTCCAATCCTTTTTTCCCAAACCTTTTTTTTCATCCGCTTCCACTTTTTCATAACCCCCAAAAAAACCAAAGGGGGCCCTTTGGGATTTTAATTTGAACCTTGTTTTTTTCCAATCAAAAAAACCCCTTTTGAAATCTGAAATTTCCACAAAATTCTCCCTTTTCTTTCCCTAAAAAGGTCAAAAAAATTTTCCAATTAAAAGGCAAAGGCAAAAATTTTTTGTGGGATTTTTTCCAAAAGGATTAAAAACCCATATAAACCAAAAGGGGATTTTAAAAGGTTTTTCCCTCATCTTTTTTATGCAAATTTGGGGAAAAACCCTTTTCTTTTTTAAAAATTTTAAAAAAATGAATCATCAGAAACAAAAAAGGGGGAAAAAGGGAGCCCCTTAATTGATTTTTATTTCGTTAAACCACCCGTTTAGGGGTGGGAATAGTAGGGGAAAAAACCCTTTTAAATTTTTCCCCCCTTTTTGGCCCTTTAATTTCCACAGGAGAAAACGGCCAAAAAAATACCGGGAATTTCAATCCCTAATCCCCCTTATGGGGGAATTTGGGAACCCCAGGCAACCCCCAAAAATTTTCCTAAAAAAAGAACAAACCAAAATTGGGGTTAATTTGATTTAAAAAAATAAATTTCCTTTACAAAAACCTTTTTTCCGGAAAAAAAAATTCCCCTTTAAACCTTTTTTTTTCCATCTTTTCCGGGGTTTTCCTCCAAAAACCTTTGGAAAATTCTTCCCCCCCCTTTGGGTTCACAAGGGTGTTTTCCTCCTTTTCCTTTACTTTTTTTTTTTTTAGCCTTTTTCTCTTAAAATAAATTTTTGTTCCCACTTTGCCTAAAGCCCCCCATTTTGGGGGAATTAAAAATTTCTGCAAAATATAAAGGTTTTTTTAACCCAATTTTTCCCTTTAAAACCCTCCCCCTTGGTTTCCCCCCTCCCCCCCAAAAATTTAGAAAAAATTTTGGGCACACACAACTAATTTTTCCCCAAAACAAATGCCCACTCATCCTTAAAAAATTCCCCTTCATTAAAACCAATTTAACAACAAACCCAAAATTTTAACCAAAATCAACAAAAACTCAAAAAATTTTTAATATTCAAATCCCCTTCTTTTTTAAAAACCCCAAAAATTAAACCCTTTCCCCAAAAATGCTTTCAACCCCCAACTTCTCTTTTCTTGCTTTAAAAAATTTAAAATTAACTTCATATTCTCAATTAACCCTCCCAAACCACTTTTTTCCCCTTCTTTTTCAAACCCCTTAAAAAAAGTTTTTCAAAATTTCCAAACTTCTATCAATAATTAACCTTTTAAACTTAATTCCAATTTCGGGGTCTCACCAATTTAATAAAATCCTTTTCCCCCCAATTAAAGGGGGGTTATAAAATTTAAATTCCAAAACCAACCCCAATTTTATTTTTCCCCTTTTAAAATTTTAACGAACCCCCTTTTTTTAATTCCTTTTCATCAAAAAACCCAACCAACCTTTTTTAACCTTTCCAAAACATTCCTTCCCAATTTCAAAAACCCTTTTCTCAAAATTTAAATTTTAAAATTTCTTTTTAACCCCAACTTTCCCCCTTTTTCCCAAACAATTAAAAACCCCTTTTCTTCCCTTTAAATTTTCCCACCAAAACTAACCTTCTTTTTTTAACAAATAATTTAAAACACCAAATTAAGAAAATTTTTTAAATCCCTAACAAACTTCCCCAAATAAAACTTCTATCCTTTTTTAAACCCCTTTTGGAACCCTCAACTTTTTTTTCCAAATTTCCCAACTCTTGTTCCTTAAAAATTTTTCTTCAATCCTTTCCAAACCCTTTCTCCAAACAACAAACCAAAAAAACCCACAATTTCCCTTTCCCCAAAATTAACTTTTTTCCCCTTTTAAGACAACCCCTTTGTTTTCCAAAAAAAAAACAATTTTTGTAATTCCTAACAATTTTTAACAAAATCTCTTTAAACAAAATTATCTCCCCAAAAACAATTTCCAAACTTTCCAATTAAATCCCAAAGAACATTTCTCAACCTCTAATTCTAACCATTTTAACCAAAACTTTAATAATTTCTTTAAAAAAACCTTTTTTTCAAATAAAAACCTTTTTAACCCCTTCCCTCTTTAATTAAAAAATTTTAAATTTAACTTTCTTTAAAATTAAAAAATTTTAAAAAACAAAACTTGCTCCACCCAACATCCCCAAACAAAACCCCTTAATCTAATAATTCCTAAAACCTTAACCTTAATCTTTTAATTTCTAAACATTCCAAAAAAAAACAATCCCCATTTAATCCTTTCGGGGGAACAAAAAACTGAAACTTAACTAAGGTTTTTTTCAAAACCCCTTTTCAAATTTAAAAAATCATAACCTCCTTTTAAATCTCCTTTTTCTCTAATTTCCAATAACTCTATTGGGAATTAAATTAAACCTAATTAATCCAAAACTGGTCTAAAAATCCTTTTAAAATTTAGGAAATCCCCTTTTTGGGGATTTAAAAACAGGAAACAATCCCCCCATTAAATTCCCCTTTCAAAAAACACAAAATTTCAAAAAATTTTATAATAAAATATTAAACCTTGTTCATATCAATATTTTCCCCTCCTTTTAATTCCTTTTTTTAAAACCCCTTTTTTTTCTTCCACCCCAACTCTCTCTTCATTTTTCTCTCCAAAAAACAATTTTTTTAAAATTAAAAAATTCAATTTCTCTTCTCCCCATTTTTCTTCTAACTCTTTCCCTTTCTTTTTCCCCTCTTTTCTTTCCCAATTTAAATTTTCCTCTAAAACCCCTTTTTTAAAACTTACCTCAAAAAAACCTCCCATTTCTTTTTAATCCAACAATTTCTCTTTTTAAAAACAAAAAAAATTTCTTTTCCCCAAAACTACATTACCCTCCAAAAAAACCCTCAATCCCCCAAAAACAAAAAATTAAACCCTACCCTAAAAACTAACAATTTCCCTCAATTCTAATAACTCCCCAAATAAAAAATGAAATAAGACCCTGCCGGGTCCCCTTCATTTCCCCCAAAACCTCTTTCAACCACTGAAACCCGGAAAGGTTTCTGATGCTTCGAAGTTTCAACCTCAACTTATCAACCAAAAAGGCCCCCAAGCAACATTAGAAACACTCCCAAATATCAATAATAAAGCTGCATCCCTTTTCTTCTGCACATGACCCCGGGGGTGAAAAAAAAATAGGGTTTCACGCTGAATCCCTTCACCATCATCCTTAGGCGGGAGTACTAAGGACTCGCCTAGTAATTTTACCCAATTCCCCACCCCAGGGGTTCCCTAAAACGCCCACATCACTACAATCTTAAATGGTGGCATGTCATCATCACTGGAAACTAATACTCCCCATATCCCCAAATTATCCCGAATGATAAAGGCCCCCTTTTTTTGGGGACATTGAGTGCAATATGCCCAAACCCCCTGAAAAACCTGAAATTTTTGCCCACCCACGATTTTTGGGAAAGGGTTTTTTAGGTCAGATTTACCTTTAGGGGAAGAAACTGGACTCTTAGCCTTAAACACCCCTTTTGGGTTTTTTGATTTTGCCAGTTTCTTTTTCCCAAATTTGATTTCCCAAAGAAGAGTTAAAAAGTCCCCCAAAGTTTTTAGAATTCCCTTTATACTTCACTGCTTTCAAACCTTTGATCCCCTTTAAATGCAACAATTCCCAATTTTTCCCCCCATAATATTGAAAGTCCTACTACATCAGCGACCCCCCCCGATTAAACCCCATTGTAAACTACCCCATTGTCCCCTAAATTTTCCCTATCTACTTTAGCTCTAATCAAGTTATCTCCTTCCTTTTTAATAATCCTTACACTTTTTGGCCCCCTTGTGTAAACCCCCGTAATTTCCTTTTCCCAAACCCCAATAATAATGACTAGGGTAAATCTCTTCCTTTTTAATTTTTTTCATCCCATTCCAAGTGCTAACAGGCCTCTCACCATCCCTTTCTCCTTTTAGCCCCACTGATCCCACCAAAACACAGGGCCAAAAAAAAAAAAATTCAATTGCAGCTAATTTTTACCCTTTTTTTCCCTCACTGAAATTATGACAATAAAATCTTGGTCCACTTTTCTCCCACTCCAAATACAGTTTTGGACCCTTCTTCCCCCTTAAAAGGAAGGTATCTTCATTTTTTAAACACCCAAATTACCATCTCGCCTTTGGGGTACCCTCTTCCCCTCCCCATAAAAACCATATTCCCCTGAATCGTATCCCCCTTCTCTTTATACCACTCCCCTCTTGAATGCCTTTTGGTTCTTCCCCCCACAACAAAAATCCCTGCTTTTTCCCCCACTAGGCCCCCATTTTAACCCAAAACCTCTATGGATTTGGGTTTTCCATTTAAAGCACCAGCATTTTTCTTTTCCCCCGAATAATGTTTTCAAACTTAATTTCTTATCTACGCCTCCCTTCTTTTCCATTAGAGGATTTTTTGATCAGACATATTGCTGCAAAAAAAAGGGTTTAAAAAATTAACACAAAAAAAAATTTTTAAAAACCTCACAATTCACTCCCTCCCTATTTACCCCTCAACAGTTTTGGGGATTCACTCGTTTTCCCGTTCTTTAAAAGTTTTATCCTCCCAACTCGCTTTTATAGGCCTTTTGACCAGAACTAAATTAAAAAATTTTTTTAAACAAAAACCCCACTAAAAAAACCCAAAACTTTTTAAAAAAAAGGTTCCAATTAAACCCCCCAAATTAAGAGAAACAGGGACAAGGACTCCAATGGGGACACAATGAATACAATCAAAAGGGAAGGGAAATTTTTATAGATATTTGGAAATTATTGAAATTTTCCCCTTCTTTTTTTTTTTTTTTTTTTTTTTTTAAAGAAGCCCAACGATAATTTAATTTCGAAAAGGTTAAAATTTATTTAAAATCAAGAACCCGAGGTTCTCTAAAACCCAAATTATGCAAACCCTGGGTTATAAAAAAACCAGAAACCCGCGATCGTGATTTAAATCGGTTTTTCCCAAGTATGGGCTTGAACAAGGGGTGAAGGGAAACTGGGAAACCCCAACCCCCCTGCTGTTTAAAAACCTAAGTTATCAAGATAAACTTCCCCAAGCTTTAGATCGAAGAAATCGAAAAGAGTTTTTTTTCGCAAAAAACAAAAGAGAGAGACTCTCAAAATGTGTATTCAACAATTTACCCCATAAATTGGTCCCCAAAAGAGAAAATTTATATGCCCCGAAAAATACCAAAAAAGGGGAAAAAAAAAAAGCGTAACACGGGGAAAAATAAATAATAATATACGCGGGGAGCATGTGACGAGGCAGTAAAAACGGCCTTTGCCCCAAACTGTGTTTAACCGTGAAAGCTTTTTTTGTGAAAGTTCGGGAAAGCCTTTGCCCTCAAGCCGTCCCCGGGAAACCGTGTCAGAGTCTGTAACAGACCTTCGGGCCGTGCCCCAAAAAAGCCGGCCCAACCCGTGCCAGCCTCTGCCTCCATTAAAGGGCCCGGGTTTTCTCTCGGGATCCTTTTTGGAAAAGGGGGGAAATTTTTTAATAAATTTGATTCTCCCTTGGTAAAGCTGGGTTTTTTCCCTTTGCAGTTCCCTCACAAATCCTTGAAAAAGTTTCTCTCATCCCCTTAGTTTCTAGTCTTTTTTCATTGGACCCCCAAATTTCCTTTGTAACGGGCATTGGATTTTGACTCTTGAACTTTTTGTTTTTAAGTGACCCCCAAACATGTAGATTTTTTGAAGTCAAAGAAAAGGTTATGGAAACATTTTGGGTTTTCAGGGGTCTGTACCCTGCCAAAAATTTTTGGGAGGGAAGTTGTAAATTTGGGATTTGCTAATTATAAATGTGCATCAAGCTTGAACCAGCAAATTTTTTTTAAAATTTAAAAAGGTTTGGGACTTTTCGATTGGTTTATAGTCTTATAGAATGACAAACTTGGTGAATGCTATTTTGAAGTGAGAAAAATTTGTTAAAGCAAACATGCGCCCCCCACGTATGTGAAACAAGGGGTGAAAAAATTTTCAATTACAGAAAGCCCATTGTATGGTAACGATAGTTTTTAAAAAAAGGTTACCACCCTGTTTTATACATATTTAAAATTTTGTCCATATTTTAGGGGACTTATTTTACCTGTGTCAAAAACCTTGACATTTATTACCCAATAAATTATTTCTTGAAGTGAAAAACCTTTAAACCCTTTCCTTTTTTATTTTTAAATTTTGGTTTGGGATAAAGAGCCCTGAAAACTTAAAGTCCTTTTTTGGGTTTAACTTTGGAAAACGGTACTATGAAAAGGGGTTTTTTTTCAAAATCGGGGATAATCGGGAAAAGAAAAAGATATGATATTTGATTAAAAAAAGATGAAATGAAATTTTTTTGTTTCTTCCCAACAATTAATGCTTTTTTGTTTTCCTCTTGTTTGTTTCCTAAAAAAATTTTTAAAGGGGGAACGTGATGTGGGTTTTTTCCTTTCAAGTGAATTTAAAAAAAGAGGTGAAATACCCCTTTGAAAAATTTGAAGTAATTTTTGGATTTTACCCATTTTTAGGTGAGATATAAAATTTTTTTTCAGCTGACACGGGAAAAATTTGGGCCCCCTTGGGGGAAAGATAAAGTTTAAATGGCTGAACTAAAAGCACATTTTTCAACAAAAAAAACGTCTTTTAATACTTGTTGAGTGGCTCCCCTTAAAATTACACAAACCTTGTTACCCCAGCAATAGTCCCTTAAAACTAAAGAGGAAATAAAGGGAAAATTGAAACCCCTAACAAAACCAAACTAAAAATTTTATCATAAAAGATATTGCAAAAGCGGGGCCCAGGAATTTAAAGCTCTGATCCTTTTGACCAAAACAATTTTTTAAATTTTTAAGGTAGGGCCACCCCCCCACATTCGTTGTTCCTTTTACGGGTTTTAATCTAGTAAAAATTAATGATTAAATATCACAAACGTTTTTTAAAAGCAGTTGCGATGTTAACCCAAAAGTAGGATTGCAAAAAAAAGGGTCCAATGTGCACTTTTTGACATTTTGAATAAAATCAACGGATAAACCCCTTTTTAAAGATTTTTAACTTAAATTTAGTATATATGTTGGTGTTTAGTGGACTCACAATCCTTTGGGTTATTCTACTCCTTTGGAGGGGCCCCTGGAACTTATTGGTTCAAATGCAAGTGGGGAAAGTAGCTGATATCCATAAAAATTTTAAAACCCATTTCCTTTTGTCTAAAGGAAAAATTACTTCTCTCATTTTTTTAATAAAAATTTTTTCCAATGGGACAAAAATTTTTTTAAAATTTGATCAATGTTTTTCCTTTAGTCTTAAGGTCCAACAGAACTTTTTCGGGGGTTCCCAGGGACCCAATTTAAATTTTAGGAAAAAATCTGCCCCATTTTTGCTGCAAAATAAAAATGCTTTTTTTTAGCATGCTTTTTTTTTAAAAACCTCCAAAAATCTGTTTGTAAAGAAATTTTTTTCCATAAATTCACATTCTAAACTCCAAAGCAAATCCCAAAATTTTAAAAAAATAACGTTTTTTAGTAAGCTTTAGCTTTGTGATTTGTGACAAAATTTTTTCTAACTGTGTTGCCATTTGTTTGCCCAAAAACAGGCCACCCTCCTTGAGCGGGAAATTTGAGGAAATTGCTTGGTTGTCATTGGGTTGGGGCCTGAGTCAGCTCCCCACATTGCCCAATTTTAAAACACTTAAATTTTCATACGACTGGATGATGAGGACCTGAAACAAGATCAATAAAATTTTTCCCTTTGTTTTTAAATTTTCTAAATTTTTAACGGGGAGTTGGTGGACTTAAAAAGTTTCCAAAGATTCATCTGTTGCATCTCATGAATTGTAAATGGACTGGGGCCAAATTTTCCCTCTCCCTGACCATATTTGCTCCAAGCCCCCCTTTTTTTTGGGGGTTTTTTTGGAAATGCATGAAGGCCAAGGCCCCTTATCCTTGAAATCCTTTATTATCAATTTAAGTTTCTTGGGGTTTGAAAAGCTTTATTTAAAAATAAAGAACATTGACAACCTGCAAACCCTTCACTTAGTTTTGTAATCTTTCTAATGTGATGGGGGAAATTTAGATCGGGCACTGTACGAAAGCTACAATCAATTCAGACTGGGAAAATATGAATAAAATTTCTAACCCCCCAACAAAGAGTACCTTTTGGATCCGGTTCGGACTTACCCCAAACCCTAAGCTCATTTACGGGGGGGTCCGGGGTTGTTTGGGGTCGCTTTTGAGGTTGGGTTTTGCACAGAAGGAGGGAAAAAAGCAAGCCTAGAAGGGAAAAAAGCTGACAGAAATTACTGAAATGCTTTGTGGGATCAAACCATTGAGATGTTTTCAAATCGATCTTTTCCCTTTATTTTGGGGGGCATGCATCATTTTGTCGGTTTACAATTCTTATGAATGAGAATGTCGCCCTAAAATTGCTTAGAAGCCTTATGTTGACTTGTACTTGGAAGGGCCCAAGTATAAAAGGAAAGGGGGATCTTTAAAGAAACAGCAAGGGGACTCTTCGTTTTCCCGAGGGAGGGGATATAGTCTGGAAAAGCCGGAAAGTATGGATGGGGAAGGGAAGGGTTAAAGAGCTTTAACTTGGTTCCTTGGGGACTCCAAAATAATCCGGGGACCCTCTTGTTTCAAAAATTCTAAAAATTTTAAAATTTTTTCTTTTGGGATATGCCCTTTAGGCAAATTTTGCCCCGGGATTGGACCATGTTTGTACAAAAAATTTGATAAAGGGCCCAAAGCAGGGAAAGGGACCAAAAACACTGTATTTTTTCTATGGTTTTGTTTCTTTGGATAGAGATACATCTCAACTGTAAATGGGGGAAAGGGGTTTTTTGAAAACCTGTGGGGGGTGTGGCGTAATCTTTTTCTTCTGTCTAAGCTCCCCAAAAGCGGAAATTAGAATGCTACAATGCATTGAAGTCCCTTGCTGCGTTTTTTATTCCTTTTAAAGTTCATCAAAAGTCCCTTATCCTTGATTGATGTTTTCCTAACAAAAAGGTTCCCAGATGTTAAACTGCTTAAGTCATGAGCTTTATGTTTTTCCCAAAATCTTTGCATATGATTTTCTAGAGAGTACCCTCAATCATCCTTGGGAAATTAAGCGTGTGGGATTGTCAAGAAATGAAAAATTGGTTTTTTAAATGAGAAAGGGAAAAAAGGAAAAAAGGAGCATTTAACTGGAAGGGGGGTTTTTTGAAGAATTTGATGAACACTCGATTCGGAAAAAATATACTATCAAAAAAAAAGAAACGGGACGTGCTCTTAAAATTTTCATATGTAATTAGTTATAACTTGCCATATGTTTTCGTGGCATCACATGTTTTGGGAGGGGAATCAAGTCAACCAACTCTAGGGTTTTAAAGGGGTTAAAAATCCCCTCCATGGAAAAAAGCATCCCCGTTGAAATTTTTTCTCAACAGGATGGCTTTAACTTCACCACTGCAGATATGCCGGGGCTTTTATCCAATTTTTATAGTTTGCATGAGCTTAGTTAAAAGTCCTCATATTCCCCGTGCTTAAGGTGTTAGATACTCAAGCCAATTTATGGAAAAACCCCCCTTTCCCAAATATTTTTTTTGGATTGAAAGAAAAAAAAATGGGGAGGGAAGAAATTAGGGAGGAAATTTCCCTATTCTGGAAAAAAGCATTGAAAATAAGAGTGGGAAAAAATTTGCAAGGGGGAATTTTTTTTTTTTGAAGCCCGAAAAAAACCATTCCCTCTACATTTGGGGGGAATTTGGAACCATGGGATTGAAAAGGTATTTTTTTAATTTAAGGAAATTTTGGTATTTAACAAGTTGAATTAAATAAAAAATTTAATTTAAATTTAAATTTTCCTTTTTTCCCAAACATACCTCTCCCATTCAAAAAAAAATATTTCCCTTCATTTTCTTCCCCTCCCCACTTCTTTTTTTGCAATTTCCCAAAAATTGTGTTAAAAACCCCTCCTGGGGGTAAAAAGGGGAAACCACACTAGACCAGTATTAAACCCTTTTATAAATTTTCCCTCAAATTACAAAATGGACGATAGATGGTCCAAGAAGTCGCTTTTAGTGACTGTCCCTTTTAGTTTTTAGTGCCCCTTAAACCCCTAGATTAAAACTTGGGGGGGCAAGTCCCCACCCTACCCCTTCGACTCTAATATTGATGTCAATTTTTCATTTTTTTCCCGGGAAAATAAGGGACAACTTGTAAGCAGCCATGGGCTTTTTTCATGTGGTGCCGGACAGTTTTCACTTCTAGTACTACCCTCCCCCTAAAATTTGTGACAACCTGCTTTATATTAGGACTCCCAAATTGTCTGCTTCCATTTTAAGTGCCCTACAAATTTCAGAGCCCTTTTCCTCAACTATACACACCTCTAAGAGTGAAAAAATTTTTCAGTGCAAAATTTTGAACCCATAGTAGAACTAGTAAAAAAACCTTTTTTTGGGCAAGTCCAGTTTCCCCTTAAAAACTTATGAAAGTTGAATCCTGCTTTCCCCTGAGGTCAAAAATTTTTCCTTCCAATTCTCAAATTTTATTCCAAACCCAAAAACCCCCTTGTTTTTTGGGCCCACAAAACTGCAAAAGAAAGAAGAAAAGGGAAAAAGAAAGCAGGGGGCAGCATTTTCTTCTGAATTCCATTTGAATTCAAAATTTAAAAAAAGAGCGTACAAAACATTTGCTTTGCGCCCAAAAAAAGAACCAAAAAACATTTCTGCCCAAAGGATGGGTGTTATAAAAACCCCCAAATGATTAAAATATAGTTAATAAACCCAAAACATAATTGGGAAACTAGCTATGAACATTGACAATGTTGTTTAAGGAGTTATGCCCATAAAAAATTTTCCAACTTATTTTTCCCGTCTAAACTGAAAAAAACACCACAACACCAAAGCTTTTAAAATCCCCTAAAAGGGGGGTCGCAATTTTGTCATATATCACAATTTGCGCTCTATTGCATATCCTCCCTAATATCTAAGAAAGTCATCTCATATTGATTGGTTCCCTTCCCCCTTTTTTTTTAGTCCCCTACTGCTCCCCAAACTAACTAAGAAGCTGAAAAATTCAAGCATTTCAGGGGGGTTTTACTAAAAATATTTAAACAAATGTGCTTTAAGACTTACTCAGAAAATTATTTGGGGTAAGGGGATTGTTCAATATGTCTAAAAGCAATGGGTTTTGGGTGTCCCAATACCACCCTGTTTTTATGTTCAAACAAATTAACCCGGCAGGAAGGGAAAACAGAGTACATGGGGGAGGGAAAAAGTTTATGGTAGAAAAACTGAACCCACGAGGACAGATGAAGATGAAGTTTTGTAACTAACCATAAAACGGCCAAATTTTTCTTGAAAACTCAAAAATCCCCAAAGTTGTAAAAAGTGGGTTTTTTTTCCCCCATTAGCCCCCTTGAATGGAAACATAATTAGGCCTCTTATCCATGGAAAATTGTGATACTTTCAATATCACAAAGGGGGCTTGAAAAAAAATATTTGCGGGAAACACAATATCACCCAAAAATTTTCTGTTTAAAAAATTTCTATGATCAAGGAAATGGTGGAAGCACCCCGTTTAACAGTCCAAAAATCTTTACCGGATCTAATGATTGGCAAAGGGTTAATTGAAAACCATCCTATTTTAAGGGGAAAATTTAAAAAAGTGGACTAAAATTTTTTTTACAAAGGAAGGAAAAAAGGTTTTTTCCCCTTTCATATTCATGGAAAATTGGGAGCCACCTAGACGCCCAACAATTTTTCCATGAAACGAATTGTCTGATGGTTTTACCCTCTTAAAACAGACCACCTGTTATTTTTAAAAGGGGGGAATAAAGAAAAATTTTATAACATTTAAAGGCAGTCTCACATCACATATTAAGGATTCAAACCCTTTTCCAGTGGGGGGTTATAGAACTCAACCAGATATACGAGTTTGAGAAGTCAAATTTTTGAAAAAACAGATGGGGAAACAAAAATATTTGCACAAAATATTTGTGGTTTAAAATCAATTTCCCCCACAACAAAGAAAATTTGTTTTCTTAATTTTGTCAGACCAAGAGCCAGCTTAAAAAAAACTTTTCATTTTGCAAGTTTTTGTGTTTTTCTCACACCAAACTTTTAAAAACTTAGGCCCCTCTACTGAGAGTCCGAGCCCCTTTACCCTTATCCTTACAAAAATCTCTGTCTGCCCATTGTACACCCAAAAAACAATCTACCCCGTCCCAAAAAACTGCAGGGGGGCTGAAAGAAAACTTAAGATAAAAACACCAAAGCCCTCTTTTTTTTGGCCCTTATTTTTATGAAAACAAAAAACCCCGAAAATGAACCCCATAAGGGCCCGGATGCCCTTTTAATAGACAAAAAATCATCTCAATTTTTCCCCATCCCTTTAAATGCAGATGCCCGTTTCAAAAAGCAAAAAATAAGGAAATTTTAAGCCTGTAAAAGGGCCCAGGCCCAGTTTTCCCCAAATTTGGGGTAAAAAAATACCCTTTAGGTCTTTTTAAAAGGACAAGGATGAAAATGATCCCTTTTTAAGGTGATTCAAAGTTGGGGAATCCAAAACTTTGCCCAAAAACCATCTTAAACCTCTTGAAGCATAGTATAGAAGGCGTGGGAAACACAAAAAAATCAAAAGGGTTAAAAAATTCCCATCCATGCTTTTCCCCTTTTTTTCTTTGTCTCCGCAGAGGCCCAAAAACACAAAGGGTTCCAATCTACTTGTAAATCCCTTGCTGGATCCATCAATCATTTTATTTTGTTATTGGTTTGTTAAGTTTCCTCCAGTTTGTCATGTCGGGCTTGGGGTGCAACCCCCATCAATTATAGGTCCAGGGCCTAAATACCATTTTGTCTTAGTAATTCGGGAAACAGTAATCCAATACCTGCGAGATTAACCAAAATTTTAGGCCTAAAAAAATTATTAAAGGTCAGTCCAAGTTTGATAACCAATTTTAAACAGGATGAGTAATTTAAAATTGGGAATCCTTTAACCCTAAAATTTATGTTTTAATTTTACTCCCTGAAACCAAAAGGGTTTCCCCTACCTTTTTTTCATCCCGTCAAAACTCTTTAACCCTTTGTTTCTCAAAAACCTTTCTAGGAGTGAAGGGTTTTTTTGTTAAAAAAAAACTCTAATTTAAAAAAAGAGGGGAAAACCCAAAATTTTAGCCAAGGAAGTGGGTTTAAAGGCCCTTTGCCCAGGTCACTCTAGGGGAAAAAGTGGGGCGAATCATGGGAAAAAAGGGGGGGGACGACCCCAGGAAAAGGGGAAATAAGCCTCGATGTTGGTGACAAGCCTTCCGGGAGCTGAACAAGGGTTTTTGGCCAAAGGGGGGGATAGGGGAAAAAGAGTAGGTTAAAAGGGCCGAGGCTAAGTACTAAGTAAATACCCCTTTTGTTAAAGTTTTAAGGGAAACAATGAATTAATGGAAGGCATTGAAATTTTAGCAAACAAACCCTTATTTAAAAAATTCCCTTTTGCCAATAATGCCATTATAATTTTAAAAGAGGGCTTTCCGGGGGAAAAACCGGGTGAAAAAAGTCTCTTTATAGTTGATTCCCTTTTTTCTGGTAAAGCCCTTTGCAACAAACGAGCCTTATAAACCCCTCTACCCTTTCCTTTTGAATCCCCCTTGGTCTTAAAAAATCCATTTGAACCCCAAAGGGCCTTCGTTTCCTTTTTGGCAATGGGATAAAATCCCAAACATCATTATCTTTCATTAGCTTTCTTTTCATTCATGGCCTTTAATCCACTTCTAAGGGTTTGGGAAATTTCTTTTGGGTTGCGGAAATTGATTGGATCATCTTCCCTCATTCCAAAGTCAAACCCCATTTCTTTAAAAAAAAAACGATGTTGCATCTGGCTACGCCCCTTTTTCTTTTTTCTAGGGGATTTTCCTCAAGGCATAGGTTCTTAGGTGGTAGGGGTTTGTTTTTTTTGGGAAAAATATCTTGAATGGGATCTCCAAAATTGTCTTGTTCTATTGTGTCTTGGGAAAAAAGATCGGAATAGAAACTTGAAACAAATTCAATTTTTCCCCGTGGGAATATCAACGTATTCCTCTTCAAAGACAATTTTCTCCAACCATAACCCCCCGGCAAACCGACCCTCCTCAAAAAACCGAGCATTTCCCGACTCAAATTTAATTTAAATTTTTGGGATCATAGAACTTGTAACCCCTTAAAACTTTCGAGTACCCCAACCAAAAAAGCAACTTACTGTTCCTTTTTGGGGCTATTCTTTTCATTGGGCTTTTAAGGGGCGTGCCTCAGTGGACATCCCCACAAAAAAAATGTTTTGACTATTTTTTTTTAGCCCCAAAATTCATAAGGGGTTTTGTTTTTACTTTAAATTGGAACCTTTTTAAGAAAATAGCTGCAAGGCTTAAGGCTTCCTCCCCAGAGTGATTCGGGGAAGGTGGGGTGGACAAATCATACTCTTTTTCCCTGTCCTTAAGCACCCATTTCTCTTTCAGCAACACCCTTCATAGTGGGGGTGAACTAGGCCCTAGGGGTACTGTTTGGGGCAATACCCCATTTCCCCTAGGAAATTTTGCAAAAGGTCTTGGACGTTGTTTTACCTAACCATCAAACTAAACCCTAGTATTCCCCACCACGATCAAACTAATGCTTTTTAATTTCCCTTTGTTGAGTTGATTCTCAACTTCATTTTTATTTAAATTTTTAAAAAAAAAAGGGACTTTGACTTTTTAAAGAAAAGAGATAAAGATAGCCCATTGTTTATAAATCCTATGAACGTTTTTAAAAATTGTTGGGCCCTTTAAGAATATAGGGAATGGGCCCCCAAATATTGAAAAGTATAAGTTCAAAGGGCGTCTAAGGGGCCCACCCGGCTTCAAAACTCTTTTTTTTGGTTTGTTTTCCCCTTTTTTCAGTTAAACAATCATTTAAAACTGAAAATTTCCCAAAGGGGTTTTGAATTTCCTCTGACCAAAATCCCCTCCCCTTTTTTTTTTTGTTTTTGGGGATATGTCTAATCTTTTGTGCCATAATGTAGTGAATTTTCATTAGTCAAAATTTTTCTTTATACCCGTGTTTTAAAATTTTCAGGGAAAATTAAAAAATGAAGCAATAATAAACAATCAAATAAAATTTTTTTATAAAAAATAAAAGAACCAGATCCAACTTTAAATTTTTAATCATGAAAAAAAACTAAATTTCTTATTCCCCCAAAAGAACAAAATAACCAAATTTGTCCAAAACAGAAACAGAAATCAAATTCCGTCTAATGCGGGACAATGAATGTTTCATTAAGAATTTAAAATTTAAAAACCAAATCTTTTAAAAATAATCTAAACTTCCCCAATTTTCTTTAAAAAAAGAACTGTCCCTTTTCCGTTTTCCCACTAGATGTATCTTTTACCATCACTTGGTTTTCCCGGGAATGGAGGCAACCCTGCATAACCCCAAAATGATGTGAGTTTTGCAAAACCCGAATCTATCCACCCAAATTTTCTATGAGTACCGAAGTTAAAATTTTAAACCCCCGAACAAACCAAAAATTTAAGGGAAATATACCTTTCTTTGCACGCCCAAACATGATAATTGGGCATGCTTATAATGCCCTAAAAAGCTCCGCCCGGAAGTGACAACCCTTACCATTCGATGCATCCCCACTTCTTTTGGTTTTGCTTCTGAGGTACCAAAATTTTCAGCCCTTTTTCTTTCCCCTTTTTCCTTTTTTTATCCTTTTTTCCTAAAACTTAAAAGGGTTTTGGTAGGGAGCACTCTCAATCTTAACTTTCTTTTGCCTTTTTCCCCTTTTTTGAAAAACAGTTGAGATTAGCTCATTCAGATACCAAATCTCTTTTGACAAAAATTTTGCTCACTTTAAAAATGGCTAAACTGTGCTGGAAGAGAAATCAAAAAACCAAAACAATAGAAAAACCTCTGTGAGGGGCTAGCTTGAGTGCCCCTTTTGCTTGGAAATAGATGAGACATCTCCCTGATTTTATTTTCCTTAATTTCCCCTTTCCCTTGTACCCTTTATTGAGATTAGGTTTGCCAGGAGTGACTTTATTTCGGCCCTTTTCCCTTTTTTAGCAAGCCCCTTTTTTTCAATTTTATCAAGGAACTCCTTTGCCCTTTTTTTAAACTTATCAATATTGTTTTCTCTAAATGCTTTTGGAATGGCCTTCTTCCAAGGGTTTGTTTATTAACCCCAAATTCCCATTTTGGGTTTCTCCCCCATTTCCCCTCCCCTCCCTTTTCATCAAGGGGCTCTTATCATAAGAGGTGAAGGAGAATCAATTTCCCTTTAAAGCAAGGTCGAGATCCTAACCCCAAGTACATTTAAAAGATTATCTTTTCCCCCGACTTTTAAGTTAGTGCCTTTAGCATAGGAATGGAATTGATTTTTGGCAAATAATATTTGCGGTTATTCATAAAACTGAATAAGAACAACAAAAAAAATAAATAACTTACATAAAACCTTTCCAACCCAAAAAAAAAAATAATAAATTCAAAATAAAGGTAAATCTCATCTAAATAACCCGGAGTAGCCCCTTAATTTTTTTCATCTTTGGACAAAAATTAAAATACTAATTTGGGATCTTGGCGTAGTAAAACAAACATTTACAAAAAGAAAAACATCAAAAAAATAAAGCTTTTCCTTTTGGGGCCCAATTTTTTTGTTCACATGTAAAAACCCAATAATCATCACGAAATTTTTTTTTCCACAGGTTCACTTGCAATTTTGTTTTTTCATTTTAAACCTTTTCCCTTTTGGCCGGGTCAAAAATTTACAGAAGTTGTAAACACACAACCTTTTATATTTTTAAATAAATTAATTTTGTAAGAAAGGACCACCCTTTTGCAAAATATGTTGCTTCAATTAAATTTATCCAAAAAAACATATAAACATCCAATATTTTAAATTTTAAAAATTTCTCAAAAATTTGGGCAAAGGCAACTCTAATTTTAGGGTAAAAACCATTTTTTTTTTTTTTTTTTTTTTTTTTTTTTTTTTTTTTTTTTTTTTTTTTTTTTTTTTTTTTTTTTTTTTTGGCTAAAAAAAACCCCCAAAACCAAAAAAAGATTAATAACCAAACATTAAAATTAAAGCTCCCCCAAAAAAAAATTGGGATACATAAAAGTCAATCCCCTTTAAGGGATTTTTAAATATTTATTTGATTTCAACCCCCAATTTGGGGACAAATGGATATAAAATTAAAATATTTTTAAACAAGGGAAATATTTTATATATACTCTTTGTTACAGTGGAAATCCCCTAGTTTTTTATATTTCTAGGGTTTGGTTCTTTTTCCCCAAAAAACACAATAAGTCATCAACAAAAAAATTTAAAAATCCAAAAAATTCCCAGAAAAGGGAAACCTTAATCACCGTGGAGAAAGCCTTTAATTCACCGTTTGGGAAATTACAATCACGGGGGAAAACAAAAAAAAAAAAAACACCATGGGGAAATTTTCCCATAACATATCGGAATCAAGCCCTTCGTGGGGGAGATTGATTTTGACGCAGCCATTATGGTTTTGACCCTGTACGAAACCCCATTTAAATTGCGTGGGAGAAAAATGAAATCCTGAAAAAGCAAACTACTAGTAAAAAAGAAGACCGGATGGGTTTCATGATCGGAAACCATTTGAGAGTTTTATTATTTCGGGGAAAAAAAAGGAAAAATGTTTACATATTTTTTTTGTTTGGGAAACCCAAAACCCCAATTCCAGAATTAGGGATAATAAAACCTTATAAAAAAAAAATTTCAAAAAAAATTTTCCCAATGATCAAATATTTTATGCTCGATACAAATTTTTTAATTTTGATTAAACCCCCCTTTTGAAAATTTATCCCCAAATAAAAAATCTAGATCGTTCTTTTTTGATCATTAAGAAAAAAAACAAAGGGTATGCGGAAGCGTACCTGAATTTCCCTTCGATCAAAGATTGTTTAAAATTGAGCAGTTGGGCCTTCCGATCAAAAATGTTTTTTTTTTTAAAAATCCCTTTTGTTTTTCCCTTTATGGTCTTTCTGATTAAGGGATTCAAAGAGACAAGAAAAGGGGAAAATTTTGCCCAGGGGCCAAACCCCTATTTTTTTTAGATTAAATTTATGTTATCTTTTGGGTATTTTATTTTACCCATCATAAAAAAAAGAAAAATTTCCCCCAAGTTTTTAAAAAACATAAAAGGGCATAACCTATTAGATAATTTTTTAAAACCCAAAAATCAAAATTTAAACAATCACTTTTTAAATTTAGCTTAACCAAAAATACCCGCCTGTAACACATTTTAAACATTTCACATATTTAAAGGGCCCCCGTTTGGGTTAAGGATCAAAAAGCACCCAAAAGAAGGGCAAATTTGGGGATCTCCCCTACACGGGATGGTCGGGTTTTTCCCAAACACAAACCATAAAAGTGGGGAGGAAAGGGTTGAGGGGCGGCCGATAAATTTGTTGATCACTTAAAAAACAACCCCCCCAGCTTCCAAAAAGTGCTAACTTTTGGTGTCCAACTTGCTTGCCCCCTATTGTCAAAAAAGAGAGGTTAAGGTTGTGGGGCCAATAGAGCCAAGGGGGGGAGTGACAAGTATGCAGGCGAGTATCCTTGGGAGCAAAGGGGGGTCGGTCCCTTTCCCAAAAGACCTATACTCCCTGCCTTTAAGCAAGGGGGATTTTTGTGTAGGAGTCAACTAGCTTCAATCCCCAGGGGGCCCTCTGTAGGGCTTCGCAGTGATGAAAATGAGTTTCCTCCCCCCCCGGGGCGAGAGCGAGTGCAAATTTTCAAGGGGGGAGATTGGGGGAAAAGGGGGGGCAAACCCTTTTAACCGCAAAACAATCAAAAAGGGAGGAAGGAAGAAGTGGTTACAGCGACTGCTGTCGAAATTTTGGGGGTATCTTTCGCCCTTTTTTAAAAATGCTTTTTCCCCCCCTCCCCTACGATCATGCCCTTTGGCTAAACCCCAGAACGAGCGCCAATTTCGAGGGGATGCTTCGGAAAGGGCTTAAATCAGACCCAGCCAATCCCCTTTCTCTTCCCGATGCTTTTGGTTCGTAAAAGGGAAAACCTTGGAAAGTTTTGTGTGGATTACAGGGCCCTTAACGAGAAAACCATTAAGGACAAGTTCCCCTTTCCCAGTTATTGAAGAGCTCCTCGAAGAGTTTAGGAGGGGCGTGCTACTGCTGGATTTAAGCTTAGGCTATCACCAAGTGCAAATGAGGTCCGAAGACATGGAGAAGACCGCCTTCTGCACCCACCATAGACACTTCGAGTTCCTCATCATGCCATTTGGCCTCACCAACGCCCTTCCACCTTCCAAGCTCCCATGAACGAAATATTCAAAGGCCAACTGAGAAAGTTCATCCCCGTGTTTTATCGACGATATCGTTGTCTACAACTGATCATGAGTGAAACATCTTCAACATCTCAGCCAAGCTTTCTCCTTGCTTCGCCAGCATTACTTGCGGTTGAAGCCCTTGAAATGTATGTTTGGCCAGTAGCAAGTAGCCTATCTGGGACAACCTCATCTTACACGAGAGAGTGGAGGGCCAAACCCCAAAAAGTAAAAGCCATGCTGTCTTGGCCGAGACCTGCAACCATCACTACATTAAGGGGATTATTGGGGCTCATGGGCTACTACCAGCGGTTTGTGCAAAACTATGGCCATCATTGTAGCCCCCTTAACCCCCATGTTGAGACGCAATGGACTCTAGTGGAGCCTTGAGTCGAAGTAGGCTTTCCTTACCTTGCGCAATGCCATGACACGAGCGCCTGTCCTCACACTCCCTAATTTTGAATAGCCCTTTGTAGTGGAATGCGATGCATCCAATCACAGCCTAGGGGCTGTCCTCCAATAGAATGGCAAGCCAATCACCTTTCAGCCAACCCTTCGCCCAAAACACCTCCGCTAGCAGCCTATGAGAAGGAACTTATAGGCTTGGCCAAAGCGGTGCAAACACTAAGGGCTTATCTTGTGGAGAAGACGATTCAAGGTATGCACCGACCATTATAGTCTTAAGTTCTTGCTAGACCAGCGAGTCTCCACCTCCCCTCAACAGCATTGGTCAGCAAGCTCAGGGGATTCAACTTTCAGTCGAATACAAGGCCAGCCACAAGAACATAGTGGCCGTTTGCCTTATTAGGAGGGAGGAAGTGATGGAAATCAGCCTTCGCCATATCCATGCCCCAACTGTAGCTAATTGAATGGGTGCAGCAGGCGATGCAATCCTCACCCGAGATGAGCAAGCGGGCCCTCCAGGATACAAGCGTGGGAGATGGGGGTAGGATTGGCATTCAATAGGCGGCTGATCCTCTTCAAAAACAAAGTTCTTCTAGATCCCTCCTCCAAGCTTTGTTCCATCATTGCCCAAACCCTCTACGACCAATGCCAAGAAGGATTACCAGTGCACCCTTCATCGAAACACCCAAGACTTCTACTGGAAGGGAATGTGCCAGTAGATCAAGGAGCTAGTCAAGACTTGTCTCCAATGCCAACAACACAAGTCAGAGCATCTCCAAACCGATAGGACTCCTTTAGCCACCCCTATCCCCAAATCAAGTTTGGGCCCAACATCCCCCATGGGTTTCCCTAGATAGCCTTCCAAAATTTCCCCCGGCAAGACAGTTCTTATGGTGGTAGTGGATAGATTCTCCAAGTATGGCCCCTTTGTAGCTATGAGCCACCCCCACTCCGCTCAATCGTTGGCCAACCTTTTCTTGGACACCATCATTCAACTCCATAGATTACCGGAGTCTATCGTAAAACGACCATGATCCCACCTTCACCAGCACTTTTTGGAAGAAGCTATTTCGAATGCATGGCACCAAGCTTTCCTTCTCCTCAACTTACCACCCCCCCAAGTGACAGCCAAATTGAAGTGGTTAACCGAACCTTAGAGATGTAATTGAGGTGTTTTACAAGAACTTAACCACAAAAGTGGTGGAGTGGGTAGCATGAGCCGAGTACTGTTACAATACGGGCTACCACTCTTCCCTTAAGACCAGCCCTTTTCCCGGTTTCTATGGACGGACTTCCTCCCCATTGCTATCATAAAATTTCGGCACAACCAAGATGGAGGCACTGGAGGAGAGCACTACAAGGTAGTGATGAGGTTTCCCGGCCGAACTCAAAATTCAGTTGGAACGTGCACAACAGAAGATGAAGACCAGCTACGACACCAAACATCGGACATCAATTTCAAGGAAGGGAACCTGGATGGCTTAAGCTCCAACCTTACCCACAATCCACCCTATGTCGAAGATCCCACTGAAGTTGGGACCTAAGTTTACA